>JAUJEF010000324.1:0-29835 GCA_030444885.1 Citrus sp. QX-2021 | reverse complement strand
GCGCGGCTGTATCCGCGGTCTATTTTCAGGCACATGGGCGCCTCGCCAAGTCGCGCGCCATACTTAGTACCGCGGACAAAGTTGGCCAGCCCCACCCCCAAGGCTATAGCCCACCGTTTTGTGGCCTTTTTCCGTTGGACCAGACAGCGTCCCGGCATTCGGGCGGGTGTTTTTGGGTGCGGCTGTATCCGTGGCCTATTTTTGGCACACGGAGGCGCCTCGCAAAGTCTCGCGCCATTCCGTGTCCGGCGGACGAAGTTGGCCAGCCCCACCCCCCAAGGCTATAGCCCACCCGTTTTTGTGGCCTTTTTCCGCTGGACGAACTTGGCGCCCCGGCCTTCGGGCGGTTATTTTTGGGTACGGCTGTGCCCGGGGCCTATTTTTGGCACACGGTGGCCGCTGCATAGTGTCTCAAGTCTCGAGCCATTCCGAGTCCGCGGCGGACAGTTGACAAGCCCCACCCCCCAGGCTATGGCCCACCCGTTTTTGTGGCCTTTTTCCGTTGGACTAACTTGGCGCCCCGCGTTCGGGTGGGTTATTTTTGGGCGTGGCTGTGCCGGGGCATATTTTGGCACACGGAGGATGCTCGCAAAGTCTCGGCCCATTCCGAGTCCGGCGGACGAAGTTGGCCAGCCCCACCCCCAAGGCTATAGCCCACCCGTTTTTGTGGCCTTTTTCCGCTGGACGAACTTGGCGCCCGGCATTCGGGCGGTTATTTTTGATGCGGCTGTGCCTGGGGCCTATTTTTGGCAAACGGAGGTCAGCTCACAAAGTCTCGGGCCCTTCCGAGTCCGGCGGACGTTGTTGGCCTGCCCCACCCCCAAGGCTATAGCTCACCCGTTTTTGTGGCCTTTTTCCGCTGGATGAACTTGGCGCCCGGCCTTTGGCGGTTATTTTTGGGTTCGGCTGTGCCGTGGCCTATTTTTGGCACACGGACGCCGGCTCGTAAGTCTCGGGCCATTCCGAGTCCGGCGGATGAAGTTGGCCAGCCCCACCCCCAAGCCTATAGCCCACCCGTTTTTGTGGATTTTTTCCACTGGACGAACTTAGCGCCCGGCCTTGGGCGGTTAATTTTAGCGCGGCTGTGCCCGGGCCTATTTTGGCACACGGAGGCCGCTCGAAAAGTCTCGCGCCATTCCGTGTCCGGCGGACAGCCAGTTGGCCAGCCCCACCCCCAAGGCTATAGCCCACCCCGTTTTTGTGGCCTTTTTCCGCTGGACGAACTTGGCGCCCGGCCTTCGGGCGGTTATTTTTGGGTGCGGCTGTCCCCGCCGTCTCATTTTGGCACGCGGAGGCCGCTCGCAAAGTCTCGCCCCATTCCGAGTCCGAGCGGAGGAAGTTGGCCAGCCCCACCCCCAAGGCTATAGCCCACCCGTTTTTGGCCATTTTTCCGCTGGACGAACTTGGCGCCCGGCCTTCGGGCTGTTATTTTTGGCGCGGGCTGTGCCCGTGGTATATTTTTGGCACGCGGAGGCCGCTCCGCAAAGTCTCAGCCCATTCCCAGTCCATGCGGTTGTGATCCTCCCCCAAGGCGATAGCCCACCCATTTTTTGGCCATTTTTCCGCTGGGGGGTTTGGGTGCAACGACCTCCGGGGGGTTATTTTTGTGTGCGGCTACGTCCGCGGCCTATTTTTGGCACGCGGAGGCCGCTCGCAAAGTCTCGCCCCATTCCGAGTCCTGCGGACGAAGTTGGCCTGCCCCTCCCCCCAAGGCTATAGCCCACCCGTTTTTTGGCCATTTTTCCGCTGGACGAACTTGGCGCACCGGCCTTCGGGCGGTTATTTTTGGGCCGGCTGTGCCCGCCGTCTATTTTTGGCACGCAGAGGCCGCTCGCAAAGTCTCGCCCCATTCCGAGTCCGGCGGAGGAAGTTGGCCAGCCCCTCCCCCCAAGGCTATAGCCCACCCGTTTTTTGGCCATTTTTCCGCTGGGCCGAACTTGGCGCCCCGGCCTTGGGCTGTTATTTTTAGGCGCGGCTGTGCCAGTTTCGTATATTTTTGGCACGCGGAGGCCGCTCGCAAAGTATCAGCCCATTCCCAATCCCGCGGACGAAGTTGGCCAGTCCCTCCCCCCAAGGCTATAGCCCACCCATTTTTTGGCCATTTTTCCGCTGGGGGGTTTGGGTGCAACGACCTCCGGGCGGTTATTTTTGTGTGCGGCTATGTCCGCGGCCTATTTTTGGCACGCGGAGGCCGCTCGCAAAGTCTCGCCCCATTCCGAGTCCTGCGGACGAAGTTGGCCTGCCCCTCCCCCCAAGGCTATAGCCCACCCGTTTTTTGGCCATTTTTCCGCTGGACGAACTTGGCGCCCCGGCCTTCGGGCTGTTATTTTTGGGCGCGGCTGTGCCCACGGTATATTTTTGGCATGTGGAGGCCGCTCGCAAACTCTAAGCCCATTCCCAGTCCCGCGGACGAAGTTGGCCAGCCCCTCCCCCCAAGGCTATAGCCCACCCATTTTTTGGCCATTTTTCCGCTGGGGGGTTTGGGTGCAACGACCTCCGGTGGGTTATTTTTGTGTGCGGCTACGTCCGCGGCCTATTTTTGGCACGCGGAGGCCGCTCGCAAAGTCTCAGCCCATTCCCAGTCCGGCGGACGAAGTTAGCCAGCCCCTCCCCCCAAGGCTATAGCCCACCCGTTTTTTGGTCATTTTTCCGCTGGGGGGTTTGGGCGCAACGACCTCCGGGGGGTTATTTTTGTGTGCAACTACATCAGCGGCCTATTTTTGGCACGCGGAGGCCGCTCGTAAAGTCTCGCCCCATTCCGAGTCCGGCGGACGAAGTGGGCCAGCCCCTCCCCCCAAGGCTATAGCCCACCCGTTTTTTGGCCATTTTTCCGCTGGACGAACTTGGCGCCCCGGCCTTCGGGCAGTTATTTTTGGGCGCGGCTGTGCCCGCCGCCTATTTTTGGCACGCGGAGGCCGCTCGCAAAGTCTCGCCCCATTCCGAGTCCGGCGGAGGAAGTTGGCCAGCCCCTCCCCCCAAGGCTATAGCCCACCCGTTTTTTGGCCATTTTCCCGCTGGACGAACTTGGCGACCCGGCCTTCGGGCGGTTATTTTTGGGCGCGGCTGTGCCCACGGCCTATTTTTCGGACACGGAGGCCGCTCGCAAAGTATTGCCCCATTCCGAGTCCGGCGGACGACTTTGGCCAGCCCCTCCCCCCAAGGCTATAGCCCACCCATTTTTTGGCCATTTTTCCACTGGGGGGTTTGGGTGCAACGACCTCCGGGGGGTTATTTTTGTGTGCGGCTACGTCCGCGGCCTATTTTTGGCACGCGGAGGCCGCTCGCAAAGTCTCAGCCCATTCCCAGTCCGGCGGACGAAGTTAGCCAGCCCCTCCCCCCAAGGCTATAGCCCACCCGTTTTTTGGTCATTTTTCCGCTGGGGGGTTTGGGCGCAACGACCTCCGGGGGGTTATTTTTGTGTGCAACTACATCAGCGGCCTATTTTTGGCACGCGGAGGCCGCTCGTAAAGTCTCGCCCCATTCCGAGTCCGGCTCGCGAAGTGGACCAGCCCCTCCCCAAGGCTATAGCCCACCCGTTTTTTGGCCATTTTTCCGCTGGACGAACTTGGCGCCCCGGCCTTCGGGCAGTTATTTTTGGGCGCGGCTGTGCCCGCCGCCTATTTTTGGCACGCGGAGGCCGCTCGCAAAGTCTCGCCCCATTCCGAGTCCGGCGGAGGAAGTTGGCCAGCCCCTCCCCCCAAGGCTATAGCCCACCCGTTTTTTGGCCATTTTTCCGCTGGACGAACTTGGCGCCCCGGCCTTCGGGAGGTTATTTTTGGGCGCGGCTGTGCCCGCCGCCTATTTTTGGCACGCGGAGGCCGCTCGAAAAGTCTCTACCCATTCCGAGTCCGCGGAGGAAGTTGGCCAGCCCCTCCCCAAGGCTATAGCCCACCCGTTTTTTGGCCATTTTTCCGCTGGGGGGTTTGGCCGCGCCGACCTTCGGGGGGTTATTTTTGGTCGCGGCTGTGTCTGCGGCCTATTTTTGGCACGCGAAGGCCGCTCGCAAAGTCTCGCCCCATTCCGAGTCCGGCGGACGAAGTTGGCCTGCCCCTCCCCCCAAGGCTATAGCCCACCCGTTTTTTGGCCATTTTTCCGTTGGACGAACTTGGCGCCCCGGCCTTCGGGCTGTTATTTTTGGGCGCGGCTGTGCCCACGGTATATTTTTGGCACGCGGAGGCTGCTCGCAAAGTCTAAGCCCATTCCCAGTCCCGCGGACGAACTTGACAAGCCCCTTCCCCCAAGGCTATAGCCCACCCATTTTTTGGCCATTTTTCCGCTGGGGGGTTTGGGTGCAACGACCTCCGGGGGGTTATTTTTGTGTGCGGCTACGTCCGCGGCCTATTTTTGGCACGCGGAGGCCGCTCGCAAAGTCTCGCCCCATTCCCAGTCCCGCGGACGAAGTTACGCCTGCCCTCCCCCAAGGCTATAGCCCACCCCTTTTTTGGCCATTTTTCCGCTGGTGGTACTTGGCGCCCCCCCCTTCGGGGTGTTATTTTTGGGCGCGGCTGTGCCCGCGGTATATTTTTGGCATGCGGAGGCCGCTCGCAAACTCTAAGCCCATTCCCAGTCCCGCGGACGAAGTTGGCCAGCCCCTCCCCCCAAGGCTATAGCCCACCCATTTTTTGGCCATTTTTCCGCTGGGGGGTTTGGGTGCAACGATCTCCGGGGGGTTATTTTTGTGTGCGGCTACGTCCGCGGCCTATTTTTGGCACGCGGAGGCCGCTCGCAAAGTCTCGCCCCATTCCGAGTCCGGCGGACGAAGTTGGCCAGCCCCTCCCCCCAAGGCTATAGCCCACCCGTTTTTTGGCCATTTTTCCGCTGCACGAACTTGGCGCCCCGGCCTTCGGGCGGTTATTTTTGGGCGCGGCTGTGCCCGCCACCTATTTTTGGCATGCGGAGGCTGCTCGCAAAGTCTCGCCCCATTCCGAGTCCGGCGGAGGAAGTTGGCCAGCCCCTCCCCCCAAGGCTATAGCCCACCCGTTTTTTGGCCATTTTTCCGCTGGGGGGTTTGGGCGCAACGCCCTCCGGGGGGTTATTTTTGTGTGCAGCTACGTCCGCGGCCTATTTTTGGCACGCGGAGGCCGCTCGCAAAGTCTCGCCCCATTCCGAGTCCGGCGGACGAAGTTGGCCAGCCCCTCCCCCCAAGGCTATAGCCAACCCGTTTTTTGGCCATTTTTCCGCTGGGGGGTTTGGCCGCGCCGACCTTCGGGGGGTTATTTTTGGTCGCGGCTGTGTCCGCGGCAGATTTTTGGCACGCGGAGGCCGCTCGCAAAGTCTCGCCCCATTCCGAGTCCTGCGGACGAAGTTGGCCTGCCCCTCCCCCCAAGGCTATAGCCCACCCGTTTTTTGGCCATTTTTCCGTTGGACGAACTTGGCGCCCCGGCCTTCGGGCTGTTATTTTTGGGCACGGCTGTGCCCGCGGTATATTTTTGGCACGCGGAGGCTGCTCGCAAAGTCTAAGCCCATTCCCAGTCCCGCGGACGAAGTTGGCCAGCCCCTTCCCCCAAGGCTATAGCCCACCCATTTTTTGGCCATTTTTCCGTTGGGGGGTTTGGGTGCAACGACCTCCGGGGGGTTATTTTTGTGTGCGGCTACGTCCGCGGCCTATTTTTGGCACGCGGAGGCCGCTCGCAAAGTCTCGCCCCATTCCGAGTCCTGCGGACGAAGTTGGCCTGCACCTCCCCCCTTAGGCTATAGCCCACCCGTTTTTGGCCATTTTCCGCTGGACGAACTTGGCGCCCCGGCCTTCGGGCTGTTATTTTTGGGCGCGGCTGTGCCCGCGGTATATTTTTGGCATGCGGAGGCCGCTCGCAAACTCTAAGCCCATTCCCAGTCCCGCGGACGAAGTTGGCCAGCACCTCCCCCCAAGGCTATAGCCCACCCATTTTTTTGCCATTTTTCCGCTGGGGGGTTTGGGTGCAACGACCTCCGGGGGGTTATTTTTGTGTGCGGCTACGTCCGCGGCCTATTTTTGGCACGCGGAGGCCGCTCGCAAAGTCTCGCCCCATTCCGAGTCCGGCGGACGAAGTTGGCCAGCACCTCCCCCCAAGGCTATAGCCCACCCATTTTTTTGCCATTTTTCCGCTGGGGGGTTTGGGCGCAACGACCTTCGGGGGGTTATTTTTCGGTTCGGCTACGGCCGCGGCCTATTTTTGGCACGCGGAGGCCGCTCGCAAAGTCTCGCCCCATTCCGAGTCCGGCGGAGGAAGTTGGCCAGCCCCTCCCCCCAAGGCTATAGCCCACCCGTTTTTTGGCCATTTTTCCGCTGGACGAACTTGGCGCCCCGGCCTTCGGGAGGTTATTTTTGGGCGCGGCTGTGCCCGCCGCCTATTTTTGGCACGCGGAGGCCGCTCGCAAAGTCTCGCCCCATTCCGAGTCCGGCGGAGGAAGTTGGCCAGCCCCTCCCCCCAAGGCTATAGCCCACCCGTTTTTTGGCCATTTTTCCGCTGGGGGGTTTGGCCGCGCCGACCTTCGGGGGGTTATTTTTGGTCGCGGCTGTGTCTGCGGCCTATTTTTGGCACGCGAAGGCCGCTCGCAAAGTCTCGCCCCATTCCGAGTCCTGCGGACGAAGTTGGCCTGCCCCTCCACCCAAGTCTATAGCCCACCCGTTTTTTGGCCATTTTTCCGTTGGACGAACTTGGCGCCCCGGCCTTCGGGCTGTTATTTTTGGGCGCGGCTGTGCCCACGGTATATTTTTGGCACGCGGAGGCTGCTCGCAAAGTCTAAGCCCATTCCCAGTCCCGCGGACGAACTTGACAAGCCCCTTCCCCCAAGGCTATAGCCCACCCATTTTTTGGCCATTTTTCCGCTGGGGGGTTTGGGTGCAACGACCTCCGGGGGGTTATTTTTGTGTGCGGCTACGTCCGCGGCCTATTTTTGGCACGCGGAGGCCGCTCGCAAAGTCTCGCCCCATTCCGAGTCCGGCGGACGAAGTTGGCCAGCCCCTCCCCCCAAGGCTATAGCCCACCCGTTTTTTGGCCATTTTTCCGCTGCACGAACTTGGCGCCCCGGCCTTCGGGCGGTTATTTTTGGGCGCGGCTGTGCCCGACACCTATTTTTGGCATGCGGAGGCTGCTCGCAAAGTCTCGCCCCATTCCGAGTCCGGCGGAGGAAGTTGGCCAGCCCCTCCCCCCAAGGCTATAGCCCACCCGTTTTTTGGCCATTTTTCCGCTGGGGGGTTTGGGCGCAACGCCCTCCGGGGGGTTATTTTTGTGTGCAGCTACGTCCGCGGCCTATTTTTGGCACGCGGAGGCCGCTCGCAAAGTCTCGCCCCATTCTGAGTCCGGCGGACGAAGTTGGCCAGCCCCTCCCCCCAAGGCTATAGCCAACCCGTTTTTTGGCCATTTTTCCGCTGGGGGGTTTGGCCGCGCCGACCTTCGGGGGGTTATTTTTGGTCGCGGCTGTGTCCGCGGCAGATTTTTGGCACGCGGAGGCCGCTCGCAAAGTCTCGCCCCATTCCGAGTCCTGCGGACGAAGTTGGCCTGCCCCTCCCCCCAAGGCTATAGCCCACCCGTTTTTTGGCCATTTTTCCGTTGGACGAACTTGGCGCCCCGGCCTTCGGGCTGTTATTTTTGGGCACGGCTGTGCCCGCGGTATATTTTTGGCACGCGGAGGCTGCTCGCAAAGTCTAAGCCCATTCCCAGTCCCGCGGACGAAGTTGGCCAGCCCCTTCCCCCAAGGCTATAGCCCACCCATTTTTTGGCCATTTTTCCGCTGGGGGGTTTGGGTGCAACGACCTCCGGGGGGTTATTTTTGTGTGCGGCTACGTCCGCGGCCTATTTTTGGCACGCGGAGGCCGCTCGCAAAGTCTCGCCCCATTCCGAGTCCTGCGGACGAAGTTGGCCTGCCCCTCCCCCCAAGGCTATAGCCCACCCGTTTTTTGGCCATTTTTCCGCTGGACGAACTTGGCGCCCCGGCCTTCGGGCTGTTATTTTTGGGCGCGGCTGTGCCCGCGGTATATTTTTGGCATGCGGAGGCCGCTCGCAAACTCTAAGCCCATTCCCAGTCCCGCGGACGAAGTTGGCCAGCACCTCCCCCCAAGGCTATAGCCCACCCATTTTTTTGCCATTTTTCCGCTGGGGGGTTTGGGTGCAACGACCTCCGGGGGGTTATTTTTGTGTGCGGCTACGTCCGCGGCCTATTTTTGGCACGCGGAGGCCGCTCGCAAAGTCTCGCCCCATTCCGAGTCCGGCGGACGAAGTGGGCCAGACCCTCCCCCCAAGGCTATAGCCCACCCATTTTTTTGCCATTTTTCCGCTGAGGGGTTTGGGCGCAACGACCTTCGGGGGGTTATTTTTCGGTTCGGCTACGTCCGCGGCCTATTTTTGGCACGCGGAGGCCGCTCCCAAAGTCTCGCCCCATTCCCAGTCCGGCGGACGAAGTGGGCCAGCCCCCCCCCCAAGGCTATAGCCCACCAATTTTTTGGCCATTTTTCCACTGGGGGGTTTGGGCGCGCCGACCTTCGAGCGGTTATTTTTGGGCGCGGCTGTGTCCGTGGCCTATTTTTGGCACGCGGAGGCCGCTCGCAAAGTCTCGGCCCATTCCGAGTCCGGCGGACGAAGTGGGCCAGCCCCTCCCCCCAAGGCTATAGCCCACCCGTTTTTTGGCCATTTTTCCGCCGGACGAACTTGGCGCCCCGGCCTTCGGGCGGTTATTTTTGGGCGTGGCTGTGCCCGCGGTATATTTTTGGCACGCGGAGGCCGCTAACAAAGTCTCACCCCATTCCCAGTCCGGCGGACGATGTTGGCCACCCCCTCCCCCCAAGGCTATAGTCCACCCATTTTTTTGCCATTTTTCCGCTGAGGGGTTTGGGCGCAACGACCTTCGGGGGGTTATGTTTCAGTTCGGCTACGTCCGCGGCCTATTTTTGGTACGCGGAGGCTGCTCGCAAAGTCTGGCCCCATTCCGAGTCCGGCGGACGAATTTGGCCAGCCCCTCCCCCCAAGGCTATAGCCCACCCGTTTTTTGGCCATTTTTCCGCTGCACGAACTTGGCGCCCCGGCCTTCGGGCGGTTATTTTTGGGCGCGGCTGTGCCCGCGGACTATTTTTGGCACGCGGAGGCCGCTCGCAAAGTCTTGCCCCATTCCGAGTCCGGCGGATGAAGTTGGCCAGCCCCTCCCCCCAAGGCTATAGCCCACCCGTTTTTTGGCCATTTTTCCGCCGGGGGGGTTTGGGCGCGCCGACCATCGGACGGTTATTTTTGGGCGCGGCTGTGGCCGCGGCATATTTTTGGCATGCGGAGGCCGCTCGCAAAGTCTCGCCCCATTCCCAGTCCGGCGGACGAAGTTGGCCAGCCCCTCCCCCCAAGGCTATAGCCCACCCGTTTTTTAGCCATTTTTCCGCTGGGAGGTTTGGGCGCGCCGACCTTCGAGCGGTTATTTTTGGGCGCGGCTCTGTCCGTGGCCTATTTTTAGCACGCGGAGGCCGCTCGCAAAGTCTCAGCCCATTCCCAGTCCGGCGGACGAAGTGGGCCAGCCCCTCCCCCCAAGGCTATAGCCCACCCATTTTTTGGCCATTTTTCCGCTGGGGGGTTTGGGCGTAACGACCTTCGGGGGGTTATTTTTGGGTGCGGCTACGTCCGCGGCCTATTTTTGGCACGCGGAGGCCACTCGCAAAGTCTCGCCCCATTCCGAGTCCGGCGGACGAAGTTGGCCTGCCCCTCCCCCCAAGGCTACAGCCCACCTGTTTTTTGGCTATTTTTCAGCTGGACGAACTTGGCGCCCCGGCCTTCGGGCGGTTATTTTAGGGCGCGGCTGTGCCCATAGTCTATTTTTTGCACACGGAGGCCGCTCGCAAAGTCTTGCCCCATTCCGAGTCCGGCGGAGGAAGTTGGCCAGCCCCTCCCCCCAAGGCTATAGCCCACCCGTTTTTTGGCCATTTTTCCGCTGGACGAACTTGGCGCCCCGGCCTTCGGGCGGTTATTTTTGGGTGCGGCTGTGCCCGCAGCCTATTTTTAGCACGTGGAGGCCGCTCGCAAAGTCTCGCCCCATTCCGAGTCCGGCGGACGAAGTTGGCCAGCCCCTCCCCCCAAGGCTATAGCCCACCCGTTTTTTGGCCATTTTTCCGCTGGGGGGTTTGGACGCAACGAACTTCGGGGGGTTATTTTTGGGCGCGGCTGTCCCAGCGGCCTATTTTTGGCTCGCGGAGGCCGCTTGTAAAGTCTCGCCCCATTCCGAGTCCGGCGGACAAAGTTGGCCAGCCCTTCCCCCCAAGGCTATAGCCCACCCGTTTTTTGGCCATTTTTCCGCTGGACGAACTTGGCGCCACGGCCTCCGGGCAGTTATTTTTGGGTGCGGCTGTGCCCGCGGGCTATTTTTGGCATGCGGAGGCCGCTCGTAAAGTCTCGCCGCATTCCGAGTCCGGCGGACGAAGTGGGCCAGCCCCTCCCCCCAAGGCTATAGCCCACCCGTTTTTTGGCCATTTTTCCGCCGGACAAACTTGGCGCCCCGGCCTTCGGGCGGTTTTTTTTGGGCGCGGCTGTGCCCGCGGTATATTTTTGGCACGCGGAGGCCGCTCGCAAAGTCTCGCCCCATTCCCAGTCCGGCGGACGAAGTTGGCCAGCCCCTCCCCCCAAGGCTATAGTCCACCCATTTTTTGGCCATTTTTCGGCTGAGGGGTTTGGGCGCAACGACCTTCGGGGGGTTATTTTTGGGTTCGGCTACGTCTGCGGTCTATTTTTGGCACGCGGAGGCCGCTCGCAAAGTCTCGCCCCATTCCGAGTCCGGCGGACGAAGTTGGCCAGCCCCTCCCCCCAAGGCTATAGCCCACCCGTTTTTTGGCCATTTTTCCGCTGGGGGGTTTGGGCGCGACGACCTTCGAGCGGTTATTTTTGGGAGCGGCTGTGTCCATGGCCTATTTTTGGCACGCGGAGGCCGCTCGCAAAGTCTCAGCCCATTCCCCGTCCGGAGGACGAAGTTGGCCAGCCCCTCCCCCCAAGGCTATGGCCCACCCGTTTTTTGGCCATTTTTCCGCTGGGGGGTTTGGGCGCAACGACCTCCGGGGGGTTATTTTTGTGTGCAGCTACGTCCGTAGCCTATTTTTGGCACGCGGAGGCCGCTCGCAAAGTCTCGCCCCATTCCGAGTCCGGCGGACGAAGTTGGCCAGCCCCTCCCCCCAAGGCTATAGCCCACCCGTTTTTTGGCCATTTTTCCGCTGGACGAACTTGGCGCCCCGGCCTTCGGGTGGTTATTTTTGGGTGCGGCTGTCCCTGCCGTCTATTTTTGGCACGCGGAGGCCGCTCGGAAAGTCTCGCCCCATTCCGAGTCCGGCGGAGGAAGTTGGCCAGCCCCTCCCCCCAAGGCTATAGCCCACCCGTTTTTTGGCCATTTTTCCGCTGGACGAACTTGGCGCCCCGGCCTTCGGGCTGTTATTTTTGGGCGCGGCTGTGCCCGTGGTATATTTTTGGTACGCGGAGGCCGCTCGCAAAGTCTCAGCCCATTCCCAGTCCCGCGGACGAAGTTGGCCAGTCCCTCCCCCCAAGGCTATAGCCCACCCATTTTTTGGCCATTTTTCCGCTGGGGGGTTTGGGTGCAACGACCTCCGGGGGGTTATTTTTGTGTGAGGCTACGTCCGCGGCCTATTTTTGGCACGCGGCGGCCGCTCGCAAAGTCTCGCCCCATTCCGAGTCCGGCGGAGGAAGTTGGCCAGCCCCTCCCCCCAAGGCTATAGCCCACCCGTTTTTTGGCCATTTTCCCGCTGGACGAACTTGGCGACCCGGCCTTCGGGCGGTTATTTTTGGGCGCGGCTGTGGCCGCGGCCTATTTTTGGCATGCCGAGGCCGCTCGCAAAGTCTCGCCCCATTCCGAGTCCGGCGGACGAAGTTAGCCAGCCCCTCCCCCCAAGGCTATAGCCCACCCGTTTTTTGGCCATTTTTTCGCTGGGGGGTTTGGGCGCACCGACCTTCGGGCGGTTATTTCTGGGCGCGGCTGTGTCCATAGCCTATATTTGGCACGTGGACGCCGCTCGCAAAGTCTCGCCCCATTCCGAGTCCGGCGGACGAAGTGGGCCGGCCCCTCCCCCCAAGGCTATAGCCCACCCGTTTTTTGGCTATTTTTCCGCTGGGCGAACTTGGCAACCCGGCCTTTGGGCGCGGCTGTGCTCGCGGCCTATTTTTAGCAAGCGGAAGCTGCTCGCAAAATCTCGCCCCATTTCGAGTCCAGCGGACGAAGTTGGCCAGCCCCTCCCCCCAAGGCTATAGCCCACCCGTTTTTTGGCCATTTTTCCGCTGGGGGGTTTGGGCGCGCCGACCTTCGGGCGTTTATTTTTGGGCGTGGCTGTGCCCGTAGCCTATTTTTGGCATGCGTAGGACGTTCACAAAGTCTCACCCCATTCCGAGTCCGGCAGACGAAGTTGGCCAGACCCTCCCCCCAAGGCTATAGCCCACCCGTTTTTTGGCCATTTTTCCGCTGGATGAACTTGGCGCCCCGGCCTTCGGGTGGTTATTTTTGGGCGCGGCTGTGCCCGCGGCCTATTTTTGGCCCGCGGAGGCCGCTCGCAAAGTCTCGCCCCATTCCTAGTCCGGCGGACGAAGTTGGCCAGCCCCTCCCCCCAAGGCTATAGCCCACCCGTTTTTTGGCCATTTTTCCGCTGGACGAACTTGGCGCCCCGGCCTTCGGGCGGTTATTTTTGGGCGTGGCTGTGTCCGCGGCCTATTTTTGGCACACGGAGGCCGCTCGCAAAGTCTCGCCACATTCCGAGTCCGGCGGACGAAGTTGGCCAGCCCCTCCCCCCGAGGCTATAGCCCACCCGTTTTTTGGCCATTTTTCCGCTGGGGGGTTTGGGCGCTCCGACCTACGGGTGTTTATTTATGGCCGCGGCTGTGCCGACGGCCTATTTTTGGCACGTGGAGGCCGCTCGTAAAGTCTTGCCTCATTCCGAGTCCGGCGGACGAAGTTGGCCAGCCCCTCCCCCCAAGGCTATAGCCCACCCTTTTTTTGGCCATTTTTACGCTGGACGAACTTGGCGCCCCGGCCTTCGGGCGGTTAATTTTGGGCGCAGCTGTGCCCGTGGCCTAGTTTTGGCACGTGGAGGCCGCTCGCAAAGTCTCGGCCCATTCCGAGTCCGGCGGACGAAGTTGGCCAGCCCCTCCCCCCAAGGCTATAGCCCACCGGTTTTTTGGCCATTTTTCCGCTGGGGGGTTTGGGCGCGCCGACCTTCGGGCGGTTATTTTTGGGCGCGGCTGTGTCCGCGGTGTATTTTTGGCACGCGGAGGCCGCTCGCAAAGTCTCGCCCCATTCCGAGTGCGGCGGACGAAGTGGGCCAGCCCCTCCCCCCAAGGCTATAGCCCACCCGTTTTTTGGCCATTTTTCCGCTGGACGAACATGGCGCCCCGGCCTTCGGGCGGTTATTTTTGTGCGTGGCTGTGTCCGCGGCCTATATTTGGCACGCGGAGGCCGCTCGCAAAGTCTCGCCCCATTCCGAGTCCGGCGGACGAAGTTGGCCAGCCCCTCCCCCCAAGGCTATAGCCCACCCGTTTTTTGGCCATTTTTCCGCTGGACGAACTTGGCGCCCCGGCCTTCGGGCGGTTATTTTTGGGCGTGGCTGTGCCCGCGGCCTATTTTTGGCACACGGAGGCCGCTCGCAAAGTCCCGCCCCATTCCGAGTCCGGAGGACGAAGTTGGCCAGCCCCTCCCCCCAAGGCTATAGCCCACCCGTTTTTTGGTCATTTTTCCGCTGGGGGGTTTGGGCGCGCCGACCTTCGGGCGGTTATTTTTGGGCGCGGCTGTGTCCGCGGCCTATTTTTGGCACACGGAGGCGCCTCGCAAAGTCTCGCACCATTCCGAGTCCGGCGGACGAAGTTGGGCAACCCCTCCCCCCAAGGCTATAGCCCACCCATTTTTTGGCCATTTTTACGCTGGACGAACTTGGCGCCCCGGCCTTCGGGCGGTCATTTTTGGGCGCGGCTGTGCCCGCGGCGTATTTTTGGCACGCGGAGGCTGCTCGCAATGTCACGCCCCATTCCGAGTCCGGCGGACGAAGTTGGCCAGCCCCTCCCCCCAAGGCTATAGCCCACCCGTTTTTTGGCCATTTTTCCGCTGGGGGGTTTGGGCGCGCCGACCTTCGAGCGGTTATTTTTGGGCGCGGCTGTGTCCGCGGCCTATTTTTGGCACACGGAGGCGCCTCGCAAAGTCTCGCACCATTCCGAGTCCGGCGGACGAAGTTGGGCAACCCCTCCCCCCAAGGCTATAGCCCACCCGTTTTGTGGCCTTTTTCCGATGGACGAACTTGGCGCCGCGGCCTTCGGGCGGGTATTTTTGGGTGCGGCTTTGCCCACGGCCTATTTTTTACACACGGAGGCGCCTCGCAAAGTCTCGCGCCATTCCGAGTCCGGCGGACGAAGTTGGCCAGCCCCACCCCCCAAGGCTATAGCCCACCCGTTTTTGTGTCCTTTTTCCGCTGGACGAACTTGGCGCCGCGGCCTTCGGGCGGGTATTTTTGGGCGCGGCTGTGTCCGCGGCCTAGTTTTAGCACACGGAGGCGCCTCGCAAAGTCTCGCGCCATTCCGAGTCCGGCGGACGAAGTTGGCCAGCCCCACCCCCCAAGGTTATAGCCCACCCGTTTTTGTGGCCTTTTTCCGCTGGACGAACTTAGAGCCGCGGCCTTCGGGCGGGTATTTTTAGGCGCGGCTGCGCCCGCGGCCTATTTTTGGCACACGGAGGTGCCTCGCAAAGTCTCACGCAATTCCGAGTCCGGCGGACAAAGTTGGCCAGCCCCACTCCCCAAGGCTATATACCACCCGTTTTTGTGGCCATTTTCAGCTGGACGAACTTGGCGCCGCGGCCTTCGGGCAGTCATTTTTGTGCGCGGCTGTGCCCGCGGCCTATTTTTGGCACACGTAGGCGCCTCGCAAAGTCTCGCACCATTCCGAGTCCGGCGGACGACGTTGGCCAGCCCCACCCCCCAAGGGTATAGCCCACCCATTTTTGTGGCCTTTTTCCACTGGACGAACTTGACGCCGCGGCCTTCGGGCGGGTATTTTTGGGCGCGGCTGTGCCCGCGGCCTATTTTTGGCGCACGGAGGTCCCTCGCAAAGTCTCGCGCCATTCCGAGTCCGGCGGACGAAGTTGGCCAGCCCCACCCCCCAAGGCTATAGCCCACCCGTTTCTGTGGCCTTTTTCCGCTGGACGAACTTGACGCCGCGGCCTTCGGGCGGGTATTTTTGGGCGCGGCTGTGCCCACGGCCTATTTTTGTCACACGGGGGTAACTCGCAAAGTCTCGCGCCATTCCAAGTCCGGCGGACGAAGTTGGCCAGCCCCACCCCCCAAGGCTATAGCCCACCCGTTTTTGTGGCCTTTTTCCGCTGGACGAACTTGGCGCCGCGGCCTTCGGGCGGGTATTTTTGGGCGCGGCTGTGCCCGCGGCCTATTTTTGGCACACGGAGGTGCCTCGCAAAGTCTCGCGCCATTCCGAGTCCGGCGGACGAAGTCGGCCAGCCCCACCCCCCAAGGCTATAGCCCGCCCGTTTTTGTGGCCTTTTTCCGCTGGACGAACTGGGCGCCGCGGCCTTCGGGCGGGTATTTTTGGTCCCGGCTGTGCCCGCGGCCTATTTTTGGCACACGGAGGTGCCTCGCAAAGTCTCACCCCATTCCGAGTGCGGCGGACGAAGTAGGCCAGCCCCTCCCCCCAAGGCTATAGCCCACCCGTTTTTTGGCCATTTTTCCGCTGGACGAACATGGCGCCCCGGCCTTCGGGCGGTTATTTTTGTGCGCGGCTGTGTCCGCGGCCTATATTTGGCATGCGGAGGCCGCTCGCAAAGTCTCGCCCCATTCCAAGTCCGGCGGACGAAGTTGGCCAGCCCCTCCCCCCAAGGTTATAGCCCACCCGTTTTTTGGCCATTTTTCCGCTGGACGAACTTGGCGCCCCGGCCTTCGGGCGGTTATTTTTGGGCGTGGCTGTACCCACGGCCTATTTTTGGCACACGGAGGCCGCTCGCAAAGTCTCGCCCCATTCCGAGTCCGGCGGACGAAGTTGGCCAGCCCCTCCCCCCAAGGCTATAGCCCACCGGTTTTTTTCCATTTTTCCGCTGGGGGGTTTGGGCGCGCCAGCCTTCGGGCGGTTATTTTTGGGCGCGGCTGTGCCCGCGGCTTATTTTTGGCACGCGGAGGCCGCTCGCAAAGTCTCGCCCCATTCCGAGTGCGGCGGACGAAGTGGGCCAGCCCCTCCCCCCAAGGCTATAGCCCACCCGTTTTTTGGCCACTTTTCCGCTGGACGAACTTGGCGCCCCGGCCTTCGGGCGGTCATTTTTGGACGCGGCTGTGCCCGCGGCCTATTTTTGGCACGTGGAGGCCGCTCGCAAAGTCTCGGCCCATTCCGAGCCCGGCGGACGAAGTTGGCCTGCCCCTCCCCCCAAGGCTATAGCCCACCAGTTTTTTGGCCATTTTTCCGCTGGACGAACTTGGCGCCCCGGCCTTCGGGCAGTTATTTTTGGGCACGGCTGTGCCCGCAGCATATTTTTGGCACGCAAAGGCCGCTCGCGAAGTCTCGCCCCATTCCGAGTCCGGCGGACGAAGTGGGCCAGCCCCTCCCCCCAAGGCTATAGCCCACCCGTTATTTGGCCATTTTTCCGCTGGGGGGTTTGGGTGCAACAACCTTCGGGGGGTTTTTTTTGGGCGCGGCTGTGCCCGCGGCCTATTTTTAGCACGCGGAGGCCGCTCGCAAATTATCGCCCCATTCCGAGTCCCGCGGACGAAGTTGGCCAGCCCCTCCCCCCAAGGCTATAGCCCACCGGTTTTTTGGCCATTTTTCCGCTGGGGGGTTTGGGCGCGCCGACATTCGGGCGGTTATTTTTGGGGGCGGCTGTGCCCGCGGCCTAGTTTTGGCATGCGGAGGCCGCTCGCAAAGTCTCACCCCATTCCGAGTCCGGCGGATGAAGTTGGCCAGCCCCTCCCCCCAAGGCTATAGCCCACCCGTTTTTTGGCCATTTTTCCGCTGGACGAACTTGGCGCCCCGGCCTTCGGGCGGTCATTTTTGGACGCGGCTGTGGCCACGGCCTATTTTTGGCACGCGGAGGCCGCTCGCAAAGTCTCGCCTCATTCCGAGTCCGGCGGACGAAGTTGGCCAGCCCCTCCCCCCAAGGCTATAGCCCACCCGTTTTTTGGCCATTTTTCCGCTGGGGGGTTTGGACGCAATGAACTTCGGGGGGTTATTTTTGGGCGCGGCTGTCCCAGCGGCCTATTTTTGGCTCGCGGAGGCCGCTCGTAAAGTCTCGCCCCATTCCGAGTCCGGCGGACAAAGTTGGCCAGCCCTTCCCCCCAAGGCTATAGCCCACCCGTTTTTTGGCCATTTTTCCGCTGGACGAACTTGGCGCCACGGCCTCCGGGCAGTTATTTTTGGGTGCGGCTGTACCCGCGGGCTATTTTTGGCACGCGGAGGCCGCTCGTAAAGTCTCGCCGCATTCCGAGTCCGGCGGACGAAGTTGGCCAGCCCCTCCCCCCAAGGCTATAGCCCACCCGTTTTTTGGCCATTTTTCGGCTGGACGAACTTGGCGCCCCGGCCTTCGGGCAGTTATTTTTGGGCGCGGCTGTGCCCGCAGCATATTTTTGGCTCGCAGAGGCCGCTCGCAAAGTCTCGCCCCATTCCGAGTCCGGCGGACGAAGTGGGCCAGCCCCTCCCCCCAAGGCTATAGCCCACCCGTTTTTTGGCCATTTTTCGGCTGGACGAACTTGGCGCCCCGGCCTTCGGGCGGTTATTTTTGGGCGCGGCTGTGCCCGCGGCCTATTTTTGGCACGCGGAGGCTGCTCGCAATGTAACGCCCCATTCCGAGTCCGGCGGACGAAGTTGGCCAGCCCCTCCCCCCAAGGCTATAGCCCACCCGTTTTTTGGCCATTTTTCCGCTGGGGGGTTTTGGCGTAACGACCTTCGGGGGGTTATTTTCGGGCGCAGCTGTGCCCGCGGCCAAATTTTGGCATGCAGTAACCGCTCGCAAAGTCTCGCCCCATTCCGAGTCCGGCGGACTAAGTCGGCCAGCCCCTCCCCCCAAGGCTATAGCCCACCCGTTTTTTGTCCATTTTTCCGCTGGACGAACTTGGCTGCCCGGCCTTCGGGCGGCTATTTTTTGGGCGCGGCTGTGTCTGCGGCCTATTTTTGGCACGCGGAGGCCGCTCGCAAAGTCTCGCCCCATTCCGAGTCCGGCGGACGAAGTTGGGCAACCCCTCCCCCCAAGGCTATAGCCCACCCGTTTTTTGGCCTTTTTTCCGCGGAACGAACTTGGCGCCCCGGCCTTCGGGCGGTTATTTTTGGGCGCGGCTGTGTCCGCGGCCTATTTTTGGCACACGGAGGCGCCTCGCAAAGTCTCGCGCCATTCCGAGTCCGGCGGACGAAGTTGGCCAGCCCCACCCCCCAAGGCTATAGCCCACCCGTTTTTGTGTCCTTTTTCCGCTGGACGAACTTGGCGCCGCGGCCTTCGGGCGGGTATTTTTGGTCGCGGCTGTGTCCGCGGCCTATTTTTGGCACACGGAGGCGCCTTGCAAAGTCTCGCGCCATTCCGAGTCCGGCGGACGAAGTTGGCCAGCCCCACCCCCCAAGGTTATAGCCCACCCGTTTTTGTGGCCTTTTTCCGCTGGACGAACTTAGCGCCGCGGCCTTCGGGCGGGTTTTTTTGGGCGCGGCTGTGCCCGCGGCCTATTTTTGGCACACTGAGGCACCTCGCAAAGTCTCGCGCCATTCCGAGTCCGGCGGACGAAGTTGGCCAGCCCCACCCCCCAAGGCTATAGCCCACCCGTTTTTGTGGCCATTTTCCGCTGGAAGAACTTGGCGCCCCGGCCTTCGGGCGGGTATTTTTGGACGCGGCTGTGCCCGCGACCTATTTTTGGCACACTGAGGCACCTCGCAAAGTCTCGCACCATTTCGAGTCCGGCGGACGAAGTCGGCCAGCCCACCCCCCAAGGCTATAGCCCACCCGTTTTTGTGGCCTTTTTCCGCTGGACGAACTCGGTGCCGCGGCCTTCGGGCGGTTATTTTTGGGCGCGGCGGTGCCTGCGGCCTATTTTGGGCACACGGAGGAGGCCTCGCAAAGTCTCCCGCCATTCCGAGTCCGGCGGACGAAGTGGGCCAGCCCCACCCCCCAAGGATATAGCCCACCCGTTTTTGTGGCCTTTTTCCGCTGGACGAACTCGGCGCCGCTGCCTTCGGGCGGGTATTTTTGGGCGCGGCTTTGCCCGCGGCCTATGTTTTCCACACGGAGGTGTCTCGCAAAGTCTCGCGCCATTCTGAGTCCGGCGGACGAAATCGGCCAGCCCCATCCCCCATGGCTATAGCCCACCCGTTTTTGTGGCCTTTTTCCGCCGGAAGAACTTGGCGCCCCGGCCTTCGGGCGGGTATTTTTGGATGCGGCCATGCGCGCGACCTATTTTTGGCACACTGAGGCACCTCGCAAAGTCTCGCGCCATTTCGATTCCGGCGGACGAAGTTGGCCAGCCCCACCCCCCAAGGCTATAGCCCACCCGTGTTTTGTGGCCATTTTCCGCTGGACGAACTTGGCGCCCCGGCCTTCGGACGGGAATTTTTGGGCCGGCTGTGCCCGCGGCCTATTTTGGGCACACTTAGGCGCCTCGCAAAGTCTCGCACCATTCCGAATCCGGCGGACGAAGTTGGCCAGCCCCACCCCCCAAGGCTATAGCCCACCGGTTTTTGTGGCCATTTTCCGCTGGACGAACTTGGCGCCCCGGCCTTCGGACGGGAATTTTTGGGCACGGCTGTGCCTGAGGCCTATTTTTGACACACTGAGGCGCCTCACAAAGTCTCGCGCCATTCCGAATCCGGCGGACGAAGTTGGCCAGCCCCACCCCCCAAGGCTATAGCCCACCGGTTTTTGTGGCCATTTTCCGCTGGACGAACTTGGCGCCCCGGCCTTCGGACGGGAATTTTTGGGCACGGCTGTGCCCGCGGCCTATTTTTGACACACTGAGGCGCCTCACAAAGTCTCGCGCCATTCCGAGTCCGGCGGACGAAGTTGGCCAGCCCCACCCCCCAAGGCTATAGCCCACCCGTTTTTGTGGCCATTTTCCGCTGGACGAACTTGGCGCCCCGGCCTTCGGACGGGAATTTTTGGGCGCGGCTGTGCCCGCGGCCTATTTTTGGCACACTGAGGCACCTCGCAAAGTCTCGCGCCATTCCGAGTCCGGCGGACGAAGTTGGCCAGCCCCACCCCCCAAGGCTATAGCCCACCCGTTTTTGTGGCCATTTTCCGCTGGACGAACTTGGCGCCCCAGTCTTCGGGCAGGTATTTTTGGACGCGGCTGTGCCCGCGGCCTATTTTTGGCACACCGAGGCGCCTCGCAAAGTCTCGCGCCATTCCGAGTCCGGCGGACGAAGTTGGCCAGCCCCACCCCCCAAGGTTATAGCCCACCGGTTTTTGTGGCCATTTTCCGCTGGACGAACTTGGCGCCCCGGCCTTCGGACGGGAATTTTTGGGCGCGGCTGTGTCCGCGGCCTATTTTTGGCACACTGAGGTGCCTCGCAAAGTCTCGCGCCATTCCGAGTCCGGCGGACGAAGTTGGCCAGCCCCACCCCCCAAGGCTATAGCCCACCCGTTTTTGTGGCCTTTTTCCGCTGGACGAACTCGGTGCCGCGGCCTTCGGGCGGTTATTTTTGGGCGCGGCGGTGCCTGCGGCCTATTTTTGGCACACGGAGCCGCCTCCTAAAGTCTCCCGCCATTCCGAGTCCGGTGGACGAAGTGGTCCAGCCCCACCCCCCAATGATATAGCCCACCCGTTTTTGTGGCCTTTTTCCGCTGGACGAACTCGGTGTCGCTGCCTTCGGGCGGGTATTTTTGGGCGCGGCTGTGCCCGAGGCCTAAGTTTTTCACACAGAGGTGTCTCGCAAAGTGTCACGCCATTCCGAGTCCGGCGGACGAAGTTGGCCAGCCCCACCCCTCAAGGCTATAGCCCACCCGTTTTTGTGGCCTTTTTCCGCTGGACGAACTTGGCGCCCCGGCCTTCGGGCGGGTATTTTTGGACGCGGCTGTGCCCGCGGCCTATTTTTGGCACACTGAGGCGCCTCGCAAAGTCTCGCTCCATTCCGAATCCGGCGGACGAAGTTGGCCAGCCCCACCCCCCAAGGCTATAGCCCACCGGTTTTTGTGGCCATTTTCCGCTGGACGAACTTGGCGCCCCGGCCTTCGGGCGGGTATTTTTGGACGCGGCTGTGCCCGCGACCTATTTTTGGCACACTGAGTCACCTCGCAAAGTCTCGCACCATTTCGAGTCCGGCGGACGAAGTTGCCCAGCCCCACCCCCCAAGGCTATAGTCCACCCGTTTTTGTGGCCTTTTTCCGCTGGACGAACTCGGTGCCGCGGCCTTCGGGCGGGTATTTTTGGGCGCGGCGGTGCCTGCGGCCTATTTTTGGCACACGGAGGAGGCCTCGCAAAGTCTCCCGCCATTCCGAGTCCGGCGGACGAAGTGGGCCAGCCCCACCCCCCAAGGATATAGCCCACCCGTTTTTGTGGCCTTTTTCCGCTGGACGAACTTGGCGCCGCTGCCTTCGGGCGGGTATTTTTGGGCGCGGCTTTGCCCGCGGCCTATGTTTGTCACATGGAGGTGTCTCGCAAAGTCTCGCGCCATTCCGAGTCCGGCGGACGAAGTTGGCCAGCCCCACCCCCCAAGGCTATAGCCCACCCTTTTTTGTGGCCATTTTCCGCTGGACGAACTTGGCGCCCCGGCCTTCGGGCGGGTATTTTTGGGCGCGGCTGTGCCCGCGGCCTATTTTAGGCACACGGAGGCGCCTCGCAAAGTCTCGCGCCATTCCGAGTCCGGCGGACTGAGTTGGCCAGCCCCACCCCCAAAGGCTATAGCCCACCCGTTTTTGTGGCCATTTTCCGCTGGACGAACTTGGCGCCCCGGCCTTCGGGCGGGTATTTTTGGGCGCGGCTGTGCCCGTGGCCTATTTTTGGCACACGGAGGCGCCTCGCAAAGTCTCGCGCCATTCCGACTCCGGCGGACGAAGTTGGGCAGCCCCACCCGCCAAGGCTATAGCCCACCCGTTTTTGTGGCCATTTTCCGCTGGACGAACTTGGCGCCCCGGCCTTCGGGCGGGTATTTTTGGGCGCGGCTGTGCCCGCGGCCTATTTTTAGCTCACGGAGGCCCCTCGCAAAGTCTCGAGGCATTCCGAGTCCGGCGGACGAAGTTGGCGAGCCCCACCCCCCAAGGCTAAAGCCCACCCGTTTTTGTGGCCATTTTCCGCTGGACGAACTTGGCGCCCCGGCCTTCGGGCAGGTATTTTTGGACGCGGCTGTGCCCGCGGCCTACTTTTGGCACACGGATGAGCCTCGCAAAGTCTCGCACCATTCCGAGTCCGGCGGACGAAGTTGGTCAGCCCCACCCCCCAAGGCTATGGCCCACCCGTTTTTGTGGCCATTTTCCGCTGGACGAACTTGGCGCCCCGGCCTTCGGGCAGGTATTTTTGGGCGCGGCTGTGCCCCCGGCCTATTTTTGGCACATGGAGGTACCTCGTAAAGTCTTGTACCATTCCGAGTCCGGCGGACGAAGTTGGCCAGCCCCACCCCCCAAGGCTATAGCCCACCCGTTTTTGTGGCCTTTTTCCGCTGGACGAACTTGGTGCCCCGGCTTTCGGGCGGGTATTTTTGGGCGCGGCTGTGACCGCGGCCTATTTTTGGCACACGGAGGCGCCTCGCAAAGTCTCGCGCCATTCCGAGAACGGCGGACGAAGTCGGCCAGCCCCACCCCCCAAGGCTAGCCCACCCGTTTTTGTGGGCATTTTCTGCTGGACGAACTTGGCGCCCCGACCTTCGGGCGGCTATTTTTGGGCGCGGCTGTGCCCGCGGCCTATTTTTGTCACACGGAGGCGCCTCGCAAAGTCTTGTGCCATTCTGAGTCCGGCGGACGAAGTTGGCCAGCCCCACCCCCCAAGGCTATAGCCCACCCGTTTTTGTGGCCTTTCTCGACTGGACGAACTTGGCGCCCCGTTCTTCGGGCGGGTATTTTTGAGCGCGGCTGTGCCCGCGGATTATTTTTGGCACACGGAGGCGCCTCGCAATGTCTCGCGCAATTCCGAGTCCGGCGGACGAAGTTGGCCAGCCCCTCCCCCCAAGGCTATAGCCCACCCTTTTTTGTGGCCATTTTCCGCTGGACGAACTTGGCGGCCCGGCCTTCGGGCGGGTAATTTTGGGCGCGGCTGTGCCCGCGGCCTATTTTAGGCACACGGAGGCGCCTCGCAAAGTCTCGGGCCATTCCGAGTCCGGCGGACGGAGTTGGCCAGCCCCCCCCCCCAAGGCTATAGCCCGCCCGTTTTTGTGGCCATTTTCCGCTGGACGAACATGGCGCCGCGGCCTTCGGGCGGGTATTTTTGGGCGCGGGTGTACCCGCGGCCTATTTTTGGCACACGGAGGCACCTCGCAATGTCTCGCGCCATTCCGACTCCGGCGGACGAAGTCGGCCAGCCCCACCCCCCAAGGCTATAGCCCACCCGTTTTTGTGGCCTTTTTCCGCTGGACGAACTTGGCGCCGCGGCCTTTGGGCGGGTATTTTTGGGCGCGGCTCTGACCGCAGCCTATTTTTGGGTCACGGAGGGGCCTCACAAAGTCTCACGCCATTCCGAGTCCGGCGGACGAAGTGGGCCAGCCCCATCCCCCAAGGCTATAGCCCACCCGTTTTTGTGGCCTTTTTACGCTGGACGAACTTGGCGCCGCGGCCTTCGGGCGGGTATTTTTGGGCAGGGCTACGCCCACGGCCTATTTTTGGCACACGGAGGCGCCTCGTAAAGTCTCACGCCATTCCGAGTCCGGTGGACGAAGTTGGCCAGCCCCACCCCCCAAGGCTATAGCCCACCCGTTTTTGTGTCCTTTTTCCGCTGGACGAACATGGCGCCGCGGCCTTCGGGCGGGTATTTTTGGGCGCGGCTGTGCCCGCGGCCTATTTTTGGCACACGGAGGCGCCTCGTTAAGTCTCGCGCCATTCCGAGTCCGGCGGACGAAGTGGGCCAGCCCCACCCCCCAAGTCTATAGCCCACCCCAGCCCCACCCCCCAAGGCTATAGCCCACCCGTTTTTTTGGCCTTTTTCCGCTGGACGAACTTGGCGCCCGGGCCTTCGGGCGGTTATTTTTGGGCGCGGCTGTGCCCGGGGCCTATTTTTGGCACACAAAGGCCGCTCTTAAAGTCTCACGCAATTCCGAGTCCGGCGGACAAAGTTGGCCAGCCCCACCCCCCAAGGCTATAGGCCACCCGTTCTTGTGGCCTTTTTCCACTGGACGAACTTGGCGCCGCGGCCTTCGGGCCGTATTTTTGGGCGCTGCTGTGCCCGCGGCCTATTTTTAGCACACGGAGGCACCTCGCAAATTCTCGCCCCATTCCGAGTCCGGCGGACGAAGTTGGCCAGCCCCGCCCCCCAAGGCTATAGCCCACCAGTTTTTGTGGCCTTTTTCCGCTGGATGAACTTGGCGCCGCGGCCTTCGGGCGGGTATTTTTGGGCGCGGCTTTGCCCGCGGCCTATTTTTGGTGCACGGAGGTGCCTCGCAAAGTCCCGCGCCATTCCGAGTCGGGCGGACGAAGTTCGCCAGCCCACCCCCCAAGGCTATAGGCCACCCGTTTTTGTGGCCTTTTTCCGCTGGACGAACTTGGCGCCGCGGCCTTCGGGCTGGTATTTTTGGGCGCGGCTGTGTCCGTGGCCTATTGTTGGCACACGGAGGAGCCTCGCAAAGTCTCGCGCCATTCCGAGTCCGGCGGACGAAGTTGGACAGCCCCATCCCCCAAGACTATAGCCCACCCGTTTTTGTGGCCTTTTTCCGCTGGACGAACTTGGCGCCGCGGCCTTCGGGCGGGTATTTTTGGGCGCGGCTGTGCCTGCGGCCTATTTTTGGCACACTGACGTGCTTTGAAATGTCTCGCGCCATTCCGAGTCCGGCGGACGAAGTGGGCCAGCCCCATCCCCCAAGGCTATAGCCCACCCGTTTTTGTGGCCTTTTTCCGCTGGTCGAACTTGGCGCCGCGGCCTTCGGGCGGGTATTTTTGGGCGCGGCTGTGCCCGCGGCCAATTTTTGGCCCACGGAGGTGCCTCGCAAAGTCACGCGCCATTCCTAGTCCGGCGGACGAAGTTGGCCAGCCCCACCCGTTTTTGTGGCCTTTTTCCGCTGGACGAACATGGCGCCGCGGCCTTTGGGCGGGTATTTTTGGGCGCGGCTGTGCCCGGGGCCTATTTTTGACACACGGAGGCCCCTCGCAATGTCTCGCGCCATTCCGAGTCTGGCGGACGAAGTGGGCCAGCCCCACCCCCCATGGCTATAGCCCACCCGTTTTTGTGGCCTTTTTCCGCTGGACGAACTTGCCGCCTCGGCCTTCGGGCGGTTATTTTTGAGCGCGGCTGTGCCCGGGGCCTATTTTTGGCACACGGAGGCCTCTCGCAAAGTCTCGCGCCATTCTGAGCCCGGCGGACGAAGTTTTCCAGCCCCACCCCCCAAGGCTATAGCCCACCCATTTTTGTGGCCTTTTTCCGCTGGACGAACTTGGCTTCCCGGCCTTCGGGCGGTTATTTTTTAGCGCGGCTGTGCCCGGGGCCTATTTTTGGCACACGGAGGCCGCTCGCAAAGTCTTGCGCCATTCCGAGTCCGGCGGACAAAGTGGGACAGCCCCACCCTCCAAGGCTATAGCCCACCCGTTTTTGTGGCCTTTTTCCGCTGGACGAACTTGGCGCCCCGGCCTTCGGGCGGTTATTTTTAGGTGCGGCTGTGCCCGGGCCTATTTTTGGCACACGTAGGCCGCTCGCAAAGTCTCGCGCCATTCCGAGTCCGGCGGACGAAGTTGGCCAGCCCCACCCCCCAAGGCTATAGCCCACCCGTTTTTGTGGCCTTTTTCCGCTGGACGAACTTGGCGCCCCGGCATTCGGGAGGTTATTTTTGGGCGCGGCTGTGCCCAGGGCCTATTTTTGACACACGGAGGCCCCTCGCAATGTCTCGCGCCATTCCGAGTCTGGCGGACGAAGTGGGCCAGCCCCACCCCCCAAGGCTATAGCCTACCTGTTTTTGTGGCCTTTTTCCGCTGGACGAACATGGCGCCCCGGCCTTCGGGAGGTTATTTTTGGGCGCCGCTGTGCCCGGGGCCTATTTTTGGGACACGGAGGCCGCTCGCAATGTCTCGCGCCATTCCGAGTCTGGCGGACGAAGTGGGCCAGCCCCACCCCCCAAGGCTATAGCCTACCTGTTTTTGTGGCCTTTTTCCGTTGGACGAACTTGGCGCGCCGGCCATCGGGCAGTTATTTTTGGACGCGGCTGTGCCCGGGGCCTATTTTTGGCACACATAGGCCGCTCGCAAAGTCTCGCGCCATTCCGAGTCCGGCGGACGAAGTAGGCCAGCCCCACAACCCAAGGCTATAGCCCACCGGGCCAGGGCCTTTTTCCGGTGGACGAACTCGGCGCCCCGGCCTTCGGGAGGTTATTTTTGGGCGCCGCTGTGGCCGGGGCCTGTTTTTGGCACACGGAGGCCGCTCGCAATGTCTCGCGCCATTCCAAGTCCGGTGGACGAAGTAGGCCAGCCCCACATCCCAAGGCTATAGCCCACCCGTTTTTGTGGCCTTTTTCCGCTGGACGAACTTGGCGCCCCGGCCTTCGGGCAGTTATTTTTGGGTGCGGCTGTGCCCGGGGCCTATTTTTGGCACACGTAGGCCACTCGCAAAGTCTCGCGCCATTCCGAGTCCGGCGGACGAAGTTGGCCAGCCCCAACCCCCAAGGCTATAGCCCACCCGTTTTTGTGGCCTTTTTCCGCTGGACGAACTTGGTGCCCCGGCCTTCGGGCGGTTATTTTTGGATACGGCTGTGCCCGGGGCTTATTTTGGCACACGGAGGCCTCTCGCAAAGTCTCGCACCATTCCGAGCCCGGCGGACGAAGTTTGCCAGCCCCACCCCCCAAGGCTATAGCCCACCCGTTTTTGTGGCCTTTTTCCGCTGGACGAACTTGGCGCCCCGGCCTTCGGGCGGTTATTTTTTAGCGCGGCTGTGCCCGGGGCCTATTTTTGGCACACGGAGGGCCCTCGCAATGTCTCGCTCCATTCCGAGTCCGGCGGACAAAGTGGGACAGCCCCACCCTCCAAGGCTATAGCCCACCCGTTTTTGTGGCCTTTTTCCGCTGGACGAACTTGGTGCCCCGGCCTTCGGGCGGTTATTTTTGGACGCGGCTGTGTCCGGGGCCTATTTTTGGCACACGGAGGCCTCTCGCAAAGTCTCGCGCCGTTCCGAGCACGGCGGACGAAGTTTACCAGCCCCACCCCCCAAGGCTATAGCCCACCCGTTTTTGTGGCCTTTTTCCGCTGGACGAACTTGGCGCCCCGGCCTTCGGGCGGTTATTTTTGGGCGCGGCTGTGCCCGGGGACTATTTTTGGCACACGGAGGCCGCTCGCAAAGTCTCGCGCCATTTCGAGTCCGGCGGACGAAGTTTACCAGCCCCACCCCCCAAGGCTATAGCCCACCCGTTTTTGTGGCCTTTTTCCGCTGGACGAACTTGGCGCCCCGGCCTTCGGGCGGTTATTTTTGGGCGCGGCTGTGCCCGCGGCCTATTTTTGGCACACGGAGGCCGCTCGCAAAGTCTCGCGCCATTTCGAGTCCGGCGGACGAAGTTGGCCAGCCCCACCCCCCAAGGCTATAGCCCACCAGTTTTTGTGGCCTTTTTCCGCTGGACGAACTTGGCGCCCCGGCCTTCGGGAGGTTATTTTGGGGCGCCGCGGTGCCCGGTGCCTATTTTCGGAACACGGAGGCCGCTCGCAATGTCTTGCGCCATTCCAAGTCCGGCGGACGAAGTGGGCCAGCCCCACCCCCCAAGGCTATAGCCCACCCGTTTTTGTGGCCTTTTTCCGCTGGACGAACTTGGCGCCTCGGCCTTCGGGCGGTTATTTTTGGATGCGGCTGTGCCCGGGGCCTATTTTTGGCACACGGAGGCCTCTCGCAAAGTCTCGCGCCATTCCGAGCCCGGCGGACGAAGTTTACCAGCCCCACCCCCCAAGGCTATAGCCCACCCGTTTTTGTGGCCTTTTTCCGCTAGACGAACTTGGCGCCCCGGCCTTCGGGCGGTTATTTTTGCGCGCGGCTGTGCCCGGGGCCTATTTTTGGCACACGGAGGCCTCTCGCAAAGTCACGCGCCATTCCGAGCCCGGCGGACGAAGTTTGCCAGCCCCACTCCCCAAGGCTATAGCCCACCCGTTTTTGTGGCCTTTTTCCGCTGGACGAACTTGGCGCCTCGGCCTTCGGGCAGTTATTTTTGGGCGCGGCTGTGCCCGGGGCCTATTTTTGGCACACGGAGGCCTCTCGCAAAGTCTTGCGCCATTCCGAGCCCGGCGGAAGAAGTTTTCCAGCCCCACCCCCCAAGGCTATAGCCCACCCGTTTTTGTGGCCTTTTTCCGCTGGACGAACTTGGCGCCCCGGCCTTCGGGCGGTTATTTTTTAGCGCGGCTGTGCCCGGGGCCTATTTTTGGCACACGGAGGCCGCTCGCAAAGTCTTGCGCCATTCCGAGTCCGGCAGACTAAGTTGGCCAGCCCCACCCTCCAAGGCTATAGCCCACCCGTTTTTGTGGCCTTTTTCCACTGGACGAACTTGGCGCCCCGGCCTTCGGGCGGTTATTATTGGGCACGGCTGTGCCCGGGGCCTATTTTTGGCACACGGAGGCCACTCGCAAAGTCTCGCGCCATTCCGAGTCCGGCGGACGAAGTTGGCCAGCCCCACCCCCCAAGGCTATAGCCCACCCGTTTTTGTGGCCTTTTTCCGCAGGAAGAACTTGGCGCCCCGTCCTTCGGGCGGTTATTTTTTAGCGCGGCTGAGCCCGGGGCCTATTTTTGGCACACGGAGGCCGCTCGCAAAGTCTCGCGCCATTTCGAGTCCGGCGGACGAAGTGGGCCAGCCCCACCCCCCAAGGCTATAGCCCACCCGTTTTTGTGGCCTTTTTCCGCTGGACGAACTTGGCGCCCCGGCCTTCAGGCGGTTATTTTTGGGCACGGCTGTGCCCGGGGCCTATTTTTGGCACAAGGAGGCCGCTCGCAAAGTCTAGCGCCATTCCGCGTCCGGCGGACGGAGCGGGCCAGCCCCACCCCCCAAGGCTATAGCCCACCCGTTTTTGTGGCCTTTTTCCGCTGCACGAACTTGGCGCCCCGGCCTTCGGGTGGTTATTTTTAGGCGCGGCCGTGCCCGGGGCCTATTTTGGGCTCACGTAGGCCGTTCGCAAAGTCTCGCGCCATTCCGAGTCCAGCGGACGAAGTTGGCCAGCCCCACCCCCCAAGGCTATTGCCCAACCGATTTTGTGGCCTTTTTCCGCTGGACGAACATGGCGCCCCGGCCTTCAGGCGGTTATTTTTGGGCACGGCTGTGCCCGGGGCCTATTTTTGGCACAAGGAGGCCGCTCGCAAAGTCTCGCGCCATTCCGAGTCCGGCGGATGAAGTTGGCCAGCCCCACCCCCCAAGGCTACAGCCCACCCGTTTTTGTGGACTTTTTCCGGTGGACGAACTCGGCGCCCCGGCCTTCGGGCGGTTATTTTTGGGCGCGGCTGTGCCCGGGGCCTATTTTTAAGATGGGAGGCCGCTCGCAATGTCTCGAGCCATTCCGAGTCCGGCGGACGAAGTGGGCCAGCCCCACCCCGCAAGGCTATAGCCCACCCGTTTTTGTCGCCTTTTTCCGCTGGACGAACTTGGCGCCCCGGCCTTCGGTCGGTTATTATTGGGCGCGGCTGTGCCCGGGGCCTATTTTTGGCACACGGAGGCCACGCGCAAAGTCTCACGCCATTCCGAGTCCGGCGGACGAAGTTGGCCAGCCCCACCCCCCAAGGCTATAGCCCACCCATTTTTGTGGCCTTTTTCCGCTGGACGAACTTGGCGCCCCGGCCTTCGGGCGGTTATTTTTGTTCGCGGTGG
>JAUJEF010000323.1:0-32505 GCA_030444885.1 Citrus sp. QX-2021 | reverse complement strand
GAACAAAAATAACCGCCCGAAGGCCGGGGCGCCAAGTTCGTCCAGCGGAAAAAGGCCACAAAAATGGGTGGGCTATAGCCTTGGGGGGTGGGGCTGGCCAACTTCGTCCGCCGGACTCGGAATGGCGTGAGACTTTGCGCGTGGCCTCCGTGTGCCAAAAATAGGCCCCGGGCACAGCCGCGCCCAATAATAACCGACCGAAGGCCGGGGCGCCAAGTTCGTCCAGCGGAAAAAGGCGACAAAAACGGGTGGGCTATAGCCTTGCGGGGTGGGGCTGGCCCACTTCGTCCGCCGGACTCGGAATGGCTCGAGACATTGCGAGCGGCCTCCGTGCGCCAAAAATAGGCCCCGGGCACAGCCGCGCCCAAAAATAACCGCCCGAAGGCCGGGGCGCCGAGTTCGTCCACCGGAAAAAGTCCACAAAAACGGGTGGGCTGTAGCCTTGGGGGGTGGGGCTGGCCAACTTCATCCGCCGGACTCGGAATGGCGCGAGACTTTGCGAGCGGCCTCCTTGTGCCAAAAATAGGCCCCGGGCACAGCCGTGCCCAAAAATAACCGCCTGAAGGCCGGGGCGCCATGTTCGTCCAGCGGAAAAAGGCCACAAAATCGGTTGGGCAATAGCCTTGGGGGGTGGGGCTGGCCAACTTCGTCCGCTGGACTCGGAATGGCGCGAGACTTTGCGAACGGCCTACGTGAGCCCAAAATAGGCCCCGGGCACGGCCGCGCCTAAAAATAACCACCCGAAGGCCGGGGCGCCAAGTTCGTGCAGCGGAAAAAGGCCACAAAAACGGGTGGGCTATAGCCTTGGGGGGTGGGGCTGGCCCGCTCCGTCCGCCCGGACGCGGAATGGCGCTAGACTGCGAGCGGCCTCCTTGTGCCAAAAATAGGCCCGGGCACAGCCGTGCCCAAAAATAACCGCCTGAAGGCCGGGCGCCAAGTTCGTCCCAGCGGAAAAAGGCCACAAAAGCGGGTGGGCTATAGCCTTGGGGGTGGGGCTGGCCCACTTCGTCCGCCCGGACTCGAAATGGCGCGAGACTTTGCGGCGGCCTCCGTGTGCCAAAAATAGGCCCCGGGCTCAGCCGCGCTAAAAAATAACCGCCCGAAGGACGGGGCGCCAAGTTCTTCCTGCGGAAAAAGGCCACAAAAACGGGTGGGCTATAGCCTTGGGGGGTGGGGCTGGCCAACTTCGTCCGCCGGACTCGGAATGGCGCGAGACTTTGCGAGTGGCCTCCGTGTGCCAAAAATAGGCCCCGGGCACAGCCGTGCCCAATAATAACCGCCCGAAGGCCGGGGCGCCAAGTTCGTCCAGTGGAAAAAGGCCACAAAAACGGGTGGGCTATAGCCTTGGAGGGTGGGGCTGGCCAACTTAGTCTGCCGGACTCGGAATGGCGCAAGACTTTGCGAACGGCCTCCGTGTGCCAAAAATAGGCCCCGGGCACAGCCGCGCTAAAAAATAACCGCCCGAAGGCCGGGGCGCCAAGTTCGTCCAGCGGAAAAAGGCCACAAAAACGGGTGGGCTATAGCCTTGGGGGGTGGGGCTGGAAAACTTCTTCCGCCGGGCTCGGAATGGCGCAAGACTTTGCGAGAGGCCTCCGTGTGCCAAAAATAGGCCCCGGGCACAGCCGCGCCCAAAAATAACCACCCGAAGGCCGAGGCGCCAAGTTCGTCCAGCGGAAAAAGGCCACAAAAACGGGTGGGCTATAGCCTTGGGGAGTGGGGCTGGCAAACTTCGTCCGCCGGGCTCGGAATGGCGCGTGACTTTGCGAGAGGCCTCCGTGTGCCAAAAATAGGCCCCGGGCACAGCCGCGCCCAAAAATAACCGCCCGAAGGCCGGGGCGCCAAGTTCGTCTAGCGGAAAAAGGCCACAAAAACGGGTGGGCTATAGCCTTGGGGGGTGGGGCTGGTAAACTTCGTCCGCCGGGCTCGGAATGGCGCGAGACTTTGCGAGAGGCCTCCGTGTGCCAAAAATAGGCCCCAGGCACAGCCGCATCCAAAAATAACCGCCCGAAGGCCGGGGCACCAAGTTCGTCCAGCGGAAAAAGGCCACAAAAACGGGTGGGCTATAGCCTTGGAGGGTGGGGCTGTCCCACTTTGTCCGCCGGACTCGGAATGGAGCGAGACATTACGAGGGCCCTCCGTGTGCCAAAAATAGGCCCCGGGCACAGCCGCGCTAAAAAATAACCGCCCGAAGGCCGGGGCGCCAAGTTCGTCCAGCGGAAAAAGGCCACAAAAACGGGTGGGCTATAGCCTTGGGGGGTGGGGCTGGCAAACTTCGTCCGCCGGGCTCGGAATGGTGCGAGACTTTGCGAGAGGCCTCCGTGTGCCAAAATAAGCCCCGGGCACAGCCGTATCCAAAAATAACCGCCCGAAGGCCGGGGCACCAAGTTCGTCCAGCGGAAAAAGGCCACAAAAACGGGTGGGCTATAGCCTTGGGGGGTGGGGCTGGCCAACTTCGTCCGCCGGACTCGGAATGGCGCGAGACTTTGCGAGTGGCCTACGTGTGCCAAAAATAGGCCCCGGGCACAGCCGCACCCAAAAATAACCGCCCGAAGGCCGGGGCGCCAAGTTCGTCCAGCGGAAAAAGGCCACAAAAACGGGTGGGCTATAGCCTTGGGGGGTGGGGCTGGCCTACTTCGTCCACCGGACTTGGAATGGCGCGAGACATTGCGAGCGGCCTCCGTGTGCCAAAAACAGGCCCCGGCCACAGCGGCGCCCAAAAATAACCTCCCGAAGGCCGGGGCGCCGAGTTCGTCCACCGGAAAAAGGCCACAAAAACTGGTGGGCTATAGCCTTGGGGGGTGGGGCTGGCCAACTTCGTCCGCCGGACTCGGAATGGCGCGAGACTTTGCGAGCGGCCTATGTGTGCCAAAAATAGGCCCCGGGCACAGCCGCGTCCAAAAATAACTGCCCGATGGCCGGCGCGCCAAGTTCGTCCAACGGAAAAAGGCCACAAAAACGGGTGGGCTATAGCCTTGGAGGGTCGGGCTGGCCTACTTCGTCCGCCGGACTTGGAATGGCGCGAGACATTGCGAGCGGCCTCCGTGTCCCAAAAATAGGCCCCGGGCACAGCGGCGCCCAAAAATAACCTCCCGAAGGCCGGGGCGCCATGTTCGTCCAGCGGAAAAAGGCCACAAAAACAGGTAGGCTATAGCCTTGGGGGGTGGGGCTGGCCCACTTCGTCCGCCAGACTCGGAATGGCGCGAGACATTGCGAGGGGCCTCCGTGTGTCAAAAATAGGCCCTGGGCACAGCCGCGCCCAAAAATAACCTCCCGAATGCCGGGGCGCCAAGTTCGTCCAGCGGAAAAAGGCCACAAAGCGGGTTGGCTTTAGCCTTGGGGTGTGGGGCTGGCCAACTTCGTCCGCCGGACTCGGAATGGCGCGAGACTTTGCGAGCGGCCTACGTGTGCCAAAAATAGGCCCGGGCACAGCCGCACCTAAAAATAACCGCCCGAAGGCCGGGGCGCCAAGTTCGTCCAGCGGAAAAAGGCCACAAAAACGGGTGGGCTATAGCCTTGGAGGGTGGGGCTGTCCCACTTTGTCCGCCGGACTCGGAATGGCGCAAGACTTTGCGAGCGGCCTCCGTGTGCCAAAAATAGGCCCGGGCACAGCAGCTAAAAATAACCGCCGAAGGCCGGGAAGCCAAGTTCGTCCAGCGGAAAAAGGCCACAAAATGGGTGGGCTATAGCCTTGGTGGGTGGGGCTGTAACACTTCGTCCGCCGGGCTCAGAATGGCGCGAGACTTTGCGAGAGGCCTCCGTGTGCCAAAAATAGGCCCCGGGCACAGCCGCGCTAAAAAATAACCGCCCGAAGGCCGAGGCGGCAAGTTCGTCCAGCGGAAAAAGGCCACAAAAACGGGTGGGCTATAGCCATGGGGGGTGGGGCTGGCCCACTTCGTCCGCCAGACTCGGAATGGCGGGAGACATTGCGAGGGGCCTCCGTGTGTCAAAAATAGGCCCCGGGCACAGCCGCGCCCAAAAATACCCGCCCAAAGGCCGCGGCGCCATGTTCGTCCAGCGGAAAAAGGCCACAAAAACGGGTGGGGCTGGCCCACTTCGTCCGCCGGACTCGGAATGGCGCGAGACTTTGCGAGTGGCCTACGTGTGCCAAAAATAGGCCCCGGGCACAGCCGCACCCAAAAATAACCGCCCGAAGGCCGGGGCGCCAAGTTCGTCCAGCGGAAAAAGGCCACAAAAACGGGTGGGCTATAGCCTTGGGGGGTGGGGCTGGCCTACTTCGTCCACCGGACTTGGAATGGCGCGAGACATTGCGAGCGGCCTCCGTGTGCCAAAAACAGGCCCCGGCCACAGCGGCGCCCAAAAATAACCTCCCGAAGGCGGGCGCGAGTTCGTCCACCGGAAAAAGGCCCTGGCTGGTGGGCTATAGCCTTGGGGGTGGGGCTGGCCAACCGTCCGCCGGACTCGGAATGGCGCGAGACTTTGCGGCGGCTATATGTGCCAAAAATAGGCCCCGGGCACAGCCGCGTCCAAAAATAACTGCCCGATGGCCGGCGCGCCAAGTTCGTCCAACGGAAAAAGGCCACAAAAACGGGTGGGCTATAGCCTTGGAGGGTCGGGCTGGCCTACTTCGTCCGCCGGACTTGGAATGGCGCGAGACATTGCGAGCGGCCTCCGTGTCCCAAAAATAGGCCCCGGGCACAGCGGCGCCCAAAAATAACCTCCCGAAGGCCGGGGCGCCATGTTCGTCCAGCGGAAAAAGGCCACAAAAACAGGTAGGCTATAGCCTTGGGGGGTGGGGCTGGCCCACTTCGTCCGCCAGACTCGGAATGGCGCGAGACATTGCGAGGGGCCTCCGTGTGTCAAAAATAGGCCCTGGGCACAGCCGCGCCCAAAAATAACCTCCCGAATGCCGGGGCGCCAAGTTCGTCCAGCGGAAAAAGGCCACAAAAACGGGTGGGCTATAGCCTTGGGGGGTGGGGCTGGCCAACTTCGTCCGCGGACTCGGAATGGCGCCAGACTTGCTGAAGCGGCCTACGTGTGCCAAAAGTAGGCCCGGGCACAGCCGCACCTAAAAATAACCGCCCGAAGGCCGGGGCGCCAAGTTCGTCCAGCGGAAAAAGGCCACAAAAACGGGTGGGCTATAGCCTTGGAGGGTGGGGCTGTCCCACTTTGTCCGCCGGACTCGGAATGGCGCAAGACTTTGCGAGCGGCCTCCGTGTGCCAAAAATAGGCCCCGGGCACAGCCGCGCTAAAAAATAACCGCCCGAAGGCCGGGAAGCCAAGTTCGTCCAGCGGAAAAAGGCCACAAAAATGGGTGGGCTATAGCCTTGGGGGGTGGGGCTGGAAAACTTCGTCCGCCGGGCTCAGAATGGCGCGAGACTTTGCGAGAGGCCTCCGTGTGCCAAAAATAGGCCCCGGGCACAGCCGCGCTAAAAAATAACCGCCCGAAGGCCGAGGCGGCAAGTTCGTCCAGCGGAAAAAGGCCACAAAAACGGGTGGGCTATAGCCATGGGGGGTGGGGCTGGCCCACTTCGTCCGCCAGACTCGGAATGGCGGGAGACATTGCGAGGGGCCTCCGTGTGTCAAAAATAGGCCCCGGGCACAGCCGCGCCCAAAAATACCCGCCCAAAGGCCGCGGCGCCATGTTCGTCCAGCGGAAAAAGGCCACAAAAACGGGTGGGGCTGGCCAACTTCGTCCGCCGGACTAGGAATGGCGCGTGACATTGCGAGGTCCCTCTGTGTGCCAAAAATTGGCCTTGGGCACTGCCAGCAAAAATACCCGCTTGGAGGTCACGCGGCGCCAAGTTCGACCAGCGGAAAAAGGCCACAAAAGCGGGTGGGCTATAGCCTTGGGGATGGGGCTGGCCCACCAAATCGCCCGGACTCGGAATGGCGCGAGACATTTCAAAGCACGTCAGTGTGCCAAAAATAGGCCGCAGGCATGGCAGCGCAAAAATACCCGCCTTGAGGCCGCGGCGCCAAGTTCGTCCAGCGGAAAAAGGCCACAAAAGCGGGTGGGCTATAGTCTTGGGGATGGGGCTGTCAACCGTCCGCCCGGACTCGGAATGGCGCGAGACTTTGCGAGGCTCCTCCGTGTGCCAACAATAGGCCACGGACACAGCCGCGCCCAAAAATACCAGCCCGAAGGCCGCGGCGCCAAGTTCGTCCAGTGGAAAAAGGCCACAAAAACGGGTGGCCTATAGCCTTGGGGGGTGGGCTGGCGAACTTCGTCCGCCCGACTCGGAATGGCGCGGGACTTTGCGAGGCACCTCCGTGCGCCAAAAATAGGCCGCGGGCAAAGCCGCGCCCAAAAATACCCGCCCGAAGGCCGCGGCGCCAAGTTCATCCAGCGGAAAAAGGCCACAAAAACTGGTGGGCTATAGCCTTGGGGGGTGGGGCTGGCCAACTTCGTCCGCCGGACTCGGAATGGGGCGAGAATTTGCGAGGTGCCTCCGTGTGCTAAAAATAGGCCGCGGGCACAGCAGCGCCCAAAAATACGGCCCGAAGGCCGCGGCGCCAAGTTTGTCCAGTGGAAAAAGGCCACAAGAACGGGTGGCCTATAGCCTTGGGGGGCGGGGCTGGCCAACTTGGTCCGCCGGACTCGGAATTGCGTGAGACTTTAAGAGCGGCCTTTGTGTGCCAACAATATGCCCCGGGCACAGCCGGGCCCAAAAATCACCGCCCGAAGGCCCGGGCGCCAAGTTAAATCCAGCGGAAAAAGGCCAAAAGCGGGTGGGCTATAGCCTTGGGGGTGGGGCTGGGGTGGGCTATAGACTTGGGGGTGGGGCTGGCCCGCCTTCGTCCCGCCGGACTCGGAATGGCGCGAGACTTAACGAGGCGCCTCCGTGTGCCAAAAATAGGCCGCAGGCACAGCCGCGCCAAAAATACCCGCCCGAAGGCGCGGCGCCATGTTCGTCCAGCGGAAAAAGGACACAAAAGCGGGTGGGCTATAGCCTTGGGGGTGGGGCTGGCCAACTTCGTCCACCGGACTCGGAATGGCGTGAGACTTTACGAGGCGCCTCCGTGTGCCAAAAATAGGCCGTGGCGCAGCCCTGCCCAAAAATACCCGCCCTTGAAGGCGCGGCGCCAAGTTCGTCCAGCGTAAAAAGGCCACAAAAGCGGGTGGGCTATAGCCTTGGGGATAGGGCTGGCCCGCCGTCCGCGGACTCGGAATGGCGTGAGACTTTGTGAGGCCCCTCCGTGTCCCAAAAATAGGCTGCGGTCAGAGCCGCGCCCAAAAATACCCGCCCAAAGGCCGCGGCGCCAAGTTCGTCCAGCGGAAAAAGGCCACAAAAACGGGTGGGCTATAGCCTTGGGGGGTGGGGCTGGCCGACTTCGTCCGCCGGAGTCGGAATGGCGCGAGACATTGCGAGGTGCCTCCGTGTGCCAAAAATAGGCCGCGGGTACACCCGCGCCCAAAAATACCCGCCCGAAGGCCGCGGCGCCATGTTCGTCCAGCGGAAAAAGGCCACAAAAACGGGTGGGCTATAGCCTTGGGGGATGGGGCTGGCCCACTTCGTCCGCCAAACTCGGAATGGAGCGAGACTTTGCGAGGCGCCTACGTGTGCCAAAAATAGGCCGCGGGCACAGCCGCGCCTAAAAATACCCGCCCGATGGCCGCGGCGCCAAGTTCGTCCAGCGGAAAAAGGCCACAAAAATGGGTGGGCTATAGCCTTGGGGGGTGGGGCTGGCCCACTTCGTCCGCCGTACTCGGAATAGCGCGAGACTTTGCGAGGCGCCTCTGTGTGACAAAAATAGTCCGCAGGCACAGCCGCGCCCAAAAATACCCGCCCGAAGGCTGCGGCGCCAAGTTCGTCCAGCGGAAAAAGGCCACAAAAACGGGTGGGCTATAGCCTTGGGGGGTGGGGCTGGCTAACTTCATCCGCCGGACTCGGAATGGCGCGAGACTTTGCGAGGCGCCTCCGTGTGCCAAAAATAGGCCACGGGCACAGCCGCGCCTAAAAATACCTGCCCGAAGGCCGCGGCGCCAAGTTCGTCCAACGGAAAAAGGCCACAAAAACGGGTGTGCTATAGCCTTGGGGGGGCTGGCTAACTTCGTCTGCCGGACTCGGAATGGCGCGAGACTTTGCGAGGCACCTCCGTGTGCCAAAAATAGTCCGCGGGCACAGCCGTACACAAAAATACCTGCCCGAAAGCCGCGGCGCCAAGTTCGTCCAGCGGAAAAAGGCCTCAAAAACGGGTGGGCTATAGCCTGGGGAGGTGGGGCTGGCCCACTTCGTCCGGCGGACTCGGAATGGCGCGAGACTTTGCGAGGCACCTCCGTGTGCGAAAAATAGGCGGCGGGCACAGCCACGCCCGAAAATACCCGCCCGAAGTACGCGGCGCCAAGTTCGTCCAGCGGAAAAAGGCCACAAAAACGGGTGGGCTATAGTCTTGGGGGATTGGGCTGGCCAACTTCGTCCGCCGGACTCGGAATGGCGCGAGACGTTACGAGGCGCCTCCGTGTGCCAAAAATAGGCCGCGGGTACAGCCGCGCCCAAAAATACCCGCCCGAAGGCCGCGGCGCCATGTTCGTCCAGCGGAAAAAGGCCACAAAAACGGGTGGGCTATAGCCTTGGGGGGTGGGGCTGGCCCACTTCGTCCGCCAAACTCGGAATGGAGCGAGACTTTGCGAGGCGCCTACGTGTGCCAAAAATAGGCCGCGGGCACAGCCGCGCCCAAAAATACCCGCCCAAAGGCCTCGGCGCAAAGTTCGCCCTGCGGAAAAAGGCCACAAAAACGGGTGGGCTATAGCCTTGGGGGGTGGGGCCGGCCAACGTCGTCCGCCGGACTCGGAATGGCACGAGACTTTGCGAGGTGCTTCCGTGTACCAAAAATAGGCCGCGAGCACAGCCGCGCCAAAAAATACCCGCCCAAAGGCCGCGGCGCCAAGTTCGTCCAGCGGAAAATGGCCACAAAAACGGGTGGGCTATAGCCTTGGGGGGTGGGGCTGGCCAACTTCGTCCGCCGGACTCGGAATGGCGCGAGACTTTGCGGGGCTCTTCCGTGTGCCAAAAATAGGCCGCAGGCACAGCCGCGCCCAAAAATACCTGCCCGAAGGCCGGGGCGCCAAGTTCGTCCAGCGGAAAATGGCCACAAAAACGGGTGGGCTATAGGCTTGGGGGGTGGGGCTGGCCAACTTCGTCCGCCGGACTCGGAGTGCCGCGAGACTTTGCGAGGGGCCTCCGTGTGCTAAAAATAGGCCGCGGGCACAGCCGCGCCCAAAAATACCCGCCCGAAGGCCGGGGCGCCAAGTTCGTCCAGCGGAAAATGGCCACAAAAACTGGTGGGCTATAGCCTTGGGGGTTGGGGCTGGCCGACTTTGTCCGCCGGACTCGGAATGCCGCGAGACTTTGCGAGGCACCTCCGCGTGACAAAAATAGGCCGCGGGCACAGCCGTGCCCAAAAATACCCGCCCGAAGGCCGGGGCGCCAAGTTCGTCCAGCGGAAAAAGGCCACAAAAACGGGTGGGCTATAGCCTTGGGGGGTGGGGCTGGCCAACTTCGTCCGCCGGACTCGGAATGGCGCGAGACTTTGCTAGGCACCTCCGTGTGCCAAAAATAAGCCGCGGGCACAGCCGCGCCTAAAAATACCCGCCCGAAGGCTGGGGCGCCAAGTTCGTCCAGCGGAAAAAGGCCACAAAAACGGGTGGGCTATAGCCTTGGGGGGTGGGGCTGGCCAACTTCGTCCGCCGGACTCGGAATGGCGCGAGACTTTGCGAGGCACCTACGTGTGCCAAAAATAGGCCGCGGACACACCCGCGCACAAAAATACCCGCCCGAACGCTGGGGCGCCAAGTTCGTCCAGCGGAAAATGGCCACAAAAACGGGCAGGCTATAGCCTTGGGGGGGGGGGCTGGCCAACTCCGTCCGCCGGACTCGGAATGGCCCGAGACTTTACGAGGCGCCTCCGTGTGCCTAAACTAGGCCGCGGGCACAGCCGCGCCCAAAATTACCCGCCCGAAGGCCGGGCCGCCAAGTTCGTCCAGCGGAAAATGGCCACAAAAACGGGTGGGCTATAGCCTTGGGGGGTGGGGCTGGCCAACTTCGTCCGCCGGACTCGGAATGGCGCGAGACTTTGTGAGGCGCCTCCGTGTGCCAAAAATAGGCCGCGGGCACAGCCGCGCCCAAAGATACCCACCCGAAGAACGGGGCGCCTAGTTCGTCCAGCGGAAAAAGGCCACAAAAACGGATGGGCTATAGCCTTGGGGGGTGGGGCTGGCCAACTTCGTCCGCCGGACTCGGAATGGCACAAGACTTTGCGAGGCGCCTCCGTGTGCCAAAAATAGGCCGCGGACACAGCCGCGCACAAAAATACCGCTTGAGCGCCAGGCGCCAAGTTCGTCCAGCGGAAAATAGCCACTGGCAGGCGGGCTATAGCCTTGGAGAGGCTGGCCAACTCCGTCCGCCGGACTCGGAATGGCCCGAGACTTTGCGAGGCGCCTCCGTGTGCCTAAAATAGGCCGCGGGCACAGCCGCGCCCAAAATTACCCGCCCGAAGGCCGGGCCGCCAAGTTCGTCCAGCGGAAAATGGCCACAAAAAAGGGTGGGCTATAGCCTTGGGGGGAGGGGCTGGCCAACTTCGTCCGCCGGACTCGGAATTGCGCGAGACATTGCGAGGCGCCTCCGTGTGCCAAAAATAATCCGCGGGCACAGCCGCGCTCAAAAATACCCGCCCGAAGAACGGGGCGCCAAGTTCGTCCAGTCGAGAAAGGCCACAAAAACGGGTGGGCTATAGCCTTGGGGGGTGGGGCTGGCCAACTTCGTCCGCCGGACTCGGAATGGCACAAGACTTTGCGAGGCGCCTCCGTGTGCCAAAAATAGACGCAGGCACAGCCGCGCCCAAAAATCCCCGCCCGAAGGTCGGGGCGCCAAGTTCGTCCAGCAGAAAATGCCCACAAAAACGGGTGGGCTAGCCTTGGGGGGTGGGGCTGGCCGACTTCGTCCGCCGTTCTCGGAATGGCGCGAGACTTTGCGAGGCGCCTCCGTGTGCCAAAAATAGGCCGCGGTCACAGCCGCGCCCAAAAATACCCGCCCGAAAGCCGGGGCACCAAGTTCGTCCAGCGGAAAAAGGCCACAAAAACGGGTGGGCTATAGCCTTGGGGGGTGGGGCTGGCCAACTTCGTCCGCCGGACTCGGAATGGTACAAGACTTTGCGAGGCACCTCCATGTGCCAAAAATAGGCCGGGGGCACAGCCGCGCCCAAAAATACCTGCCCGAAGGCCGGGGCGCCAAGTTCGTCCAGCGGAAAATGGCCACAAAAACGGGTGGGCCATAGCCTTGGGGGGTGGGGCTGACCAACTTCGTCCGCCGGACTCGGAATGGTGCGAGACTTTGCGAGGCTCATCCGTGTGCCAAAAGTAGGCCGCGGGCACAGCCGCGTCCAAAAATACCTGCCCGAAGGCCGGGGCGCCAAGTTCGTCCAGCGGAAAATGGCCACAAAAACGGGTGGGCTTTAGCCTTGGGGGGTGGGGCTCGCCAACTTCGTCCGCCGGACTCGGAATGCCGCGAGACTTTGCGAGGGGCCTCCGTGAGCTAAAAATAGGCCGCGGGCACAGCCGCGCCCAAAAATACCCGCCCGAAGGCCGGGGCGCCAAGGTCGGCCAGCGGCGACTGGGCGCGAAAGCGGGTGGGGTATAGCCTTGGAGGGTGGGGGTGCCCAACTACGGCCGCCGGAGTCGGGATGGCGCGGGACGGTGCGAGGCGCCTCCGGGGGCCAAAAAGAGGCCACGGGCACAGCCGCGCAAAAATACCCGCCCGAAGGCCGGGGCGCCAAGTTCGTCCAGCGGAAAATGGCCACAAAAACGGGTGGGCTATAGCCTTTGGGGGTGGGGCTGGCCAACTCAGTCCGCCGGACTCGGAATGGCGCGAGACTTTACGAGGCGCCTCCGTGTGCCTAAAATAGGCCGCGGGCACAGCCGCACCCAAAAATACCCGCCCGAAGGCCGGGGCGCCAAGTTCGTCCAGCGGAAAATGGCCACAAAAAAGGGTGGGCTATAGCCTTGGGGGGTGGGGCTGGCCAACTTCGTCCGCCGGACTCGGAATGGCGCGAGACTTTGCGAGACACCTCCATGTGACAAACATAGGCCGCGGGCAAAGCCGCGCCCAAAAATACCCGCCCGAAGGCAGCGGCGCCGAGTTCGTCCAGCGGAAAAAGGCCACAAAAACGGGTGGGCTATAGCCTTGGGGGGTGGGCTGGCCGACTTCGTCCGCCGGACTCGGAATGGGGGGAGACTTTGCGAGGCCTCCTCCTTGTGACAAAAATAGGCCGCTGGCACCGCCGCGCCCAAAAATACCCGCCCGAAGGCCGCGGCACCGAGTTCGTCCAGCGGAAAAAGGCCACAAAAACGGGTGGACTATAGCCTTGGGGGGTGGGGCGGCGCAACTGCGTCCGCCGGACTCGAAATGGTGCGAGACTTTGCGAGGTGACTCAGTGTGCCAAAAATAGGTCGCGGGCACAGCCGCGTCCAAAAATACCCGCCCGAAGGCCGGGGCGCCAAGTTCGTCCAGCGGAAAATGGCCACAAAAACCGGTGGGCTATAGCCTTGGGGGGTGGGGCTGGCCAACTTCGTCCGCCGGATTCGGAATGGAGCGAGACTTTGCGAGGCGCCTCAGTGTGCCAAAAATAGGCCGCGGGCACAGCCGCGTCCAAAAATACCCGCCCGAAGGCCGGGGCGCCAAGTTCGTCCAGCGGAAAAAGGCCACAAAAACGGGTGGGCTATAGCCTTGAGGGGTGGGGCTGGCCAACTTCGTCCGCCGGACTCGGAATGGCGTGACACTTTGCGAGACACCTCTGTGTGAAAAACTTAGGCCTCGGGCACAGCCGCGCCCAAAAATACCCGCCCGAAGGCAGCGACACGAGTTCGTCCAGCGGAAAAAGGCCACAAAAGCGGGTGGGCTATATCATTGGGGGTGGGGCTGGACCACTTCGTCCACGGACTCGGAATGGCGGGAGACTTTAGGAGGCGGCTCCGTGTGCCAAAAATAGGCCGCGGGCACCGCCGCGGCCAAAAATACCGGCCCGAAGGCGCGGCACGAGTTCGTCCAGCGGAAAAAGGCCACAAAAGCGGGTGGGCTATAGCCTTGGGGGTGGGGCTGGCCAAGCCGTCCGCCCGGACTCGGAATGGCGCGAGACTTTGCGAGGCACCTCAGTGTGCCAAAAATAGGCCGCGGACACAGCCGCGCCCAAAAATTCCCGTCCGAAGGCCGGGGCGCCAAGTTCGTCCAGCGGAAAATGGCCACAAAAACCGGTGGGCTATAACCTTGGGGGGTGGGGCTGGCCAACTTCGTCCGCCGGACTCGGAATGGCGCGAGACTTTGCGAGGCGCCTCGGTGTGCCAAAAATAGGCCGCGGGCACAGCCGCGTCCAAAAATACCTGCCCGAAGACTGGGGCGCCAAGTTCGTCCAGCGGAAAATGGCCACAAAAACGGGTGGGCTATAGCCTTGGGGGGTGGGGCTGGCCAACCGTCCGCCGGACTCGGAATGGCGCGAGACTTTTCGAGGTGCCTCTGTGTGCCAAAAATAGGCCGCGGGCACAGCCGCGCCCAAAAATTCCCGTCCGAAGGCCGGGGCGCCAAGTTCGTCCAGCGGAAAATGGCCACAAAAACGGGTGGGCTATAGCCTTGGGGGGTGGGGCTGGCCAACTTCGTCCGCCGGACTCGGAATGGCGCGAGACTTTGTGAGGCGCCTCAGTGTGTCAAAAATAGGCCGCGGGCACAGCCGTGCCCAAAAATTCCCGTCCGAAGGCCGGGGCGCCAAGTTCGTCCAGCGGAAAATGGCCACAAAAACCGGTGGGCTATAGCCTTGGGGGGTGGGGCTGGCCAACTTCGTCCGCCGGATTCGGAATGGCGCGAGACTTTGTGAGGCGCCTCAGTGTGTCAAAAATAGGCCTCAGGCACAGCCGTGCCCAAAAATTCCCGTCCGAAGGCCGGGGCGCCAAGTTCGTCCAGCGGAAAATGGCCACAAAAACCGGTGGGCTATAGCCTTGGGGGGTGGGGCTGGCCAACTTCGTCCGCCGGATTCGGAATGGTGCGAGACTTTGCGAGGCGCCTAAGTGTGCCCAAAATAGGCCGCGGGCACAGCCGCGCCCAAAAATTCCCGTCCGAAGGCCGGGGCGCCAAGTTCGTCCAGCGGAAAATGGCCACAAAACACGGGTGGGCTATAGCCTTGGGGGGTGGGGCTGGCCAACTTCGTCCGCCGGAATCGAAATGGCGCGAGACTTTGCGAGGTGCCTCAGTGTGCCAAAAATAGGTCGCGCGCATGGCCGCATCCAAAAATACCCGCCCGAAGGCCGGGGCGCCAAGTTCTTCCGGCGGAAAAAGGCCACAAAAACGGGTGGGCTATAGCCATGGGGATGGGGCTGGCGATTTCGTCCGCCGGACTCAGAATGGCGCGAGACTTTGCGAGACACCTCCGTGTGGAAAACATAGGCCGCGGGCAAAGCCGCGCCCAAAAATACCCGCCCGAAGGCAGCGGCGCCGAGTTCGTCCAGCGGAAAAAGGCCACAAAAACGGGTGGGCTATATCCTTGGGGGGTGGGCTGGCCCACCGTCCGCGGACTCGGAATGGCGGGAGACTTTGCGAGGCCTCCTCCGTGTGTAAAAAATAGGCCGCTGGCACCGCCGCGCCCAAAAATAACCGCCCGAAGGCCGCGGCCCCGAGTTCGTCCAGCGGAAAAAGGCCACAAAACCGGGTGGGCTATAGCCTTGGGGGGTGGGCTGGCCGACTTCGTCCGCCGGACTCGAAATGGTGCGAGACTTTGCGAGGTGCCTCAGTGTGCCAAAAATAGGTCGTGGGCACAGCCGCGTCCAAAATACCCGCCCGAAGGCGGGCGCCAAGTTCTTCCAGCGGAAAATGGCCACAAAAGCGGGTGGGCTATAGCCTTGGGGGTGGGGCTGGCCAACCGTCCGCCGGACTCGGAATGGCGCGAGACTTTGCGAGGTGCCTCAGTGTGCCAAAAATAGGCGCAGGCACAGCCGCGCCAAAAGCTCCCGCCGAAGGCCGCGGCGCTAAGTTCGTCCAGCGGAAAAAGGCCACAAAAACGGGTGGGCTATAACCTTGGGGGGTGGGGCTGGCCAACTTCGTCCGCCGGACTCGGAATGGCGCGAGACTTTGCAAGGCGCCTCCGTGTGCCAAAAATAGGCCGCGGACACAGCCGCGACCAAAAATACCCGCCCGAAGGCCGCGGCGCCAAGTTCGTCCAGCGGAAAAAGGACACAAAAACGGGTGGGCTATACCCTTGGGGGGTGGGGCTGGCCAACTTCGTCCGCCGGACTCGGAATGGCGCGAGACTTTGCGAGGCGCCTCCGTGTGTAAAAAATAGGCCGCGGGCAAAGCCGCACCCAAAAATACCCGCCCGAAGGCCGCGGCGCCAAGTTCGTCCATCGGAAAAAGGCCACAAAAAGGGTGGGCTATAGCCTTGGGGGGTGGGGCTGGCCAACTTCGTCCGCCGGACTCGGAATGGCGCGAGACTTTGCGAGGCGCCTCCGTGTGCCAAAAATAGGCCGCGGACACAGCCGCGCCCAAAAATAACCGCCCGAAGGCCGGGGCGCCAAGTTCGTTCCGCGGAAAAAAGGCCAAAAAACGGGTGGGCTATAGCCTTGGGGGGAGGGGTTGCCCAACTTCGTCCGCCGGACTCGGAATGGGGCGAGACTTTGCGAGCGGCCTCCGCGTGACAAAAATAGTCCTAGATCACAGCCGCGCCCAAAAATAGCCGCCCGAAGGCGGGCAGCCAAGTTCGTCAGCGGAAAAATGGACAAAAAAGCGGGTGGGCTATAGCCTTGGGGGAGGGGCTGGCCGACTTAGTCCGCGGACTCGGAATGGGGCGAGACTTTGCGGCGGTTACTGCATGCAAAAATTTGGCGCGGGCACAGCCGCGCCAAAAATAACCCCGAAGGTCGTTCGCCAAAACCCCAGCGGAAAAATGGCCAAAAGCGGGTGGGCTATAGCCTTGGGGGGAGGGGCTGGCCAACTTCGTCCGCCGGACTCGGAATGGGGCGTTACATTGCGAGCAGCCTCCGCGTGCCAAAAATAGGCCGCGGGCACAGCCGCGCCCAAAAATAACCGCCCGAAGGCCGGGGCGCCAAGTTCGTCCAGCGGAAAAATGGCCAAAAAACGGGTGGGCTATAGCCTTGGGGGGAGGGGCTGGCCAACTTCGTCCGCCGGACTCGGAATGGTGCGAGACTTTGCGAGCGGCCTCTGCGAGCCAAAAATATACCGCGGGCACAGCCGCGCCCAAAAATAACTGCCCGAAGACCGGGGCGCCAAGTTCGTCCTGCGGAAAAATGGCCAAAAAACGGGTGGGCTATAGCCTTGGGGGGAGGGGCTGGCCAACTTCGTCCGCCGGACTCGGAATGGGGCGAGACTTTGCGAGCGGCCTCCGCGTGCAAAAATAGCCAGCGGGTACAGGCGCACCCAAAAATAACTGCCCGGAGGCCGTGGCGCCAAGTTCGTCCAGCGGAAAAATGGCCAAAAGCGGGTGGGCTATAGCCTTGGGGGAAGCGCTGGCCAACTTTGTCCGCGGACTCGGAATGGGGCGAGACTTCGAGCGGCATCCGCGAGCCAAAAATAGGCCGCTGGGACAGCCGCGCCCAAAAATAACCCCGAAGTTCGTTGCGTCCAAACCCCCAGCGGAAAAATGGCCAAAAGCGGGTGGGCTATAGCCTTGGGGAGGGCTGGCCAACCGTCCGCCCGGTTCGGAATGAGGCGAGACTTTGCGGCGGCCTCCGCGTGCCAAAAATAGGCCGTGGCCACAGCCGCGTCCAAAAAAGACCCCCCGAAGGCCGGGGCGCCAAGTTCGTCCAGCGGAAAAATGGCCAAAAAACGGGTGGGCTATAGCCTTGGGGGGAGGGGCTGGCCAACTTCATCCGCCGGACTCGGAATGGGGTGAGACTTTGCGAGTGGCCTCCGCATGCCAAAACTAGGCCGCGGGCACAGCCGCCCCCAAAAATAACCGCCCGAATGTCGGCGCGCCCAAACCCCCCAGCGGAAAAATGGCCAAAAAACCGGTGGGCTATAGCCTTGGGGGGAGGGGCTGGCCAACTTCGTCCGCGGGACTCGGAATGGGGCGATAATTTGCGCGCGGCCTCCGCGTGCTAAAAATAGGCCGCGGGCACAGCCGCGCCCAAAAAAAACCCCCCGAAGGTTGTTGCGCCCAAACCCCCCAGCGGAAAAATGGCCAAATAACGGGTGGGCTATAGCCTTGGGGGGAGGGGCTGGCCCGCCCGTCCGCCGGACTCGGAATGGGGCGAGACTTCGCGAGCGGCCTTTGCGTGCCAAAAATATGCTGCGGGCACAGCCGTGCCCAAAAATAACTGCCCGAAGGCCGGGGCGCCAAGTTCGTCCAGCGGAAAAATGGCCAAAAAACTGGTGGGCTATAGCCTTGGGGGGAGGGGCAGGCCAACTTCGTCCGCCGGGCTCGGAATGGGCCGAGACTTTGCGAGCGGCCTCCACGTGCCAAAAATAGGCCGCGGGCACAGCCGCGTCCAAAAATGACCGCCCGAAGGCCGGGGCGCCAAGTTCGTCCAGCGGAAAAATGGCCAAAAGCGGGTGGGCTATAGCCTTGGGGAGGGGCTGGCCAACCGTCCGCCGCACTCGGAATGGGGCGAGACTTTGCGAGACGCCCCCGCGTGCCAAAAATAAGCCTTGGGCACAGCGCGCCAAAAATAACCGCCCGAAGGCTGGCGCGCTAAACCCCCAGCGGAAAAATGGAAAAAACCGGTGGGCTATAGCCTTGGGGAGGGCTGGCCAACCGTCCGCGGACTTGGAATGGGGCGAGACTGCGGCGGCCTCCGCATGCCAAATATAGGCCGCGGACACAGCCGCGCACAAAAATACCCGCCCGAAGGCCGGGGTGCCATGTTCGTCTAGCGGAAAAATGGCCAAAAAACGGGTGGGCTATAGCCTTGGGGGGAGGGGCTGGCCCACTTCGTCCGCCGCACTCGGAATGGCGGGAGACTTTGCGAGGCACCTCCGTGTCCCAAAAATAGGCCGCGGGCACAGCCGCGACCAAAAATACCCGCCCGAACGCCGCGGCGCCCAGTTCGTCCAGCGGAAAAAGGCCACAAAGCAGGCGGGCTATAGCCTTGGGGGGTGGGGCTGGCCGACTTCGTCCGCCGGAGTCGGAATGGCGCGAGACTTTGCGAGGCACCTCCGTGTGCCAAAAATAGGCCGCGGGCACAGCCGCGCCCAAAAATACCCGCCCGAAGGCCGCGGCGCCAAGTTCGTCCAGCGGAAAAAGGCCCAAAAAACGGGTGGGCTATAGCCTTGGGGGGTGGGGCTGGCCAACTTCGTCCGCCGGACTTGGAATGGCGCGAGACTTTGCGAGTTACCCCCGTGTGACAAAAATAGGCCGTGGGCACAGCCGCGCCCAAAAATACCCGCCCGAAGGCCGCGGCGTCAAGTTCGTCCAGCGGAAAAAGGCCACAGAAACGGGTGGGCTATAGCCTTGGGGGGTGGGGCTGGCCAACTTCGTCCGCCGGACTCGGAATGGCGCGAGACTTTGCGAGGGACCTCCGTGCGCCAAAAATAGGCCGCGGGCACAGCCGCGCCCAAAAATACCCGCCCGAAGGCCGCGGCGTCAAGTTCGTCCAGTGGAAAAAGGCCACAAAAATGGGTGGGCTATACCCTTGGGGGGTGGGGCTGGCCAACGTCGTCCGCCGGACTCGGAATGGTGCGAGACTTTGCGAGGCGCCTACGTGTGCCAAAAATAGGCCGCGGGCACAGCCGCGCACAAAAATGACTGCCCGAAGGCCGCGGCGCCAAGTTCGTCCAGCTGAAAATGGCCACAAAAACGGGTGGTATATAGCCTTGGGGAGTGGGGCTGGCCAACTTTGTCCGCCGGACTCGGAATTGCGTGAGACTTTGCGAGGCACCTCCGTGTGCCAAAAATAGGCCGCGGGCGCAGCCGCGCCTAAAAATACCCGCCCGAAGGCCGCGGCTCTAAGTTCGTCCAGCGGAAAAAGGCCACAAAAACGGGTGGGCTATAACCTTGGGGGGTGGGGCTGGCCAACTTCGTCCGCCGGACTCGGAATGGCGCGAGACTTTGCGAGGCGCCTCCGTGTGCTAAAACTAGGCGCGGACACAGCGCGCCCAAAAATACCCGCCGAAGGCCGCGGCGCCAAGTTCGTCCAGCGGAAAAAGGACACAAAAGCGGGTGGGCTATAGCCTTGGGGGTGGGGCTGGCCAACTTCGTCCGCGGACTCGGAATGGCGCGAGACTTTGCGAGGCGCCTCCGTGTGTAAAAAATAGGCCGTGGGCAAAGCCGCACCCAAAAATACCCGCCCGAAGGCCGCGGCGCCAAGTTCGTCCATCGGAAAAAGGCCACAAAACGGGTGGGCTATAGCCTTGGGGGGAGGGGTTGCCCAACTTCGTCCGCCGGACTCGGAATGGTGCGAGACTTTGCGAGGCGCCTCCGTGTGCCAAAAATAGGCCGCGGACACAGCCGCGCCCAAAAATAACCGCTCGAAGGTCGGCGCGCCCAAACCCCCCAGCGGAAAAATGGCCAAAAAACGGGTGGGCTATAGCCTTGGGGGAGGGCTGGCCAACCGTCCGCGGACTCGGAATGGGGCGTGACATTGCGAGCAGCCTCCAGCGTGCAAAAATACGCCGCGGGCACAGCGCGCCCAAAAATGACCGCCGAAGGCGGGCGCCAAGATTCGTCCAGCGTAAAAATGGCAAAAAATGGGTGGGCTATAGCCTTGGGGGAGGGGTTGCCCAACCGTCCGCGGACTCGGAATGGTGCGAGACTGCGGCGCCTCCGTGTGCCAAAAATAGGCCGCGGACACAGCCGCGCTTAAAAATAACCGCCCGAAGGTCGGCGCGCCCAAACCCCAGCGGAAAAATGACCAAAAGCGGGTGGGCTATAGCCTTGGGGGAGGGGCTGGCCAACCGTCCTCCGGACTCGGAATGGGGCGGGACTTTGCAGCGGCCTCCGTGTGCCAAAAATAGGACGCGGGCACAGCCACGCCCAAAAATAACCGCCGAAGGCAGGCGCCAAGTTCGTCCAGCGGAAAAATGGCCAAAAAACGGGTGGGCTATAGCCTTGGGGGGAGGGGCTGGCCAACTTCGTCCGCCGGACTCGGAATGGGGCGAGACTTTGCGAGCGGCCTCCGCGTGCCAAATATAGGCCGCGGACACAGCCACGCACAAAAATAACCGCCCGAAGGCCGGGGCGCCATGTTCGTCCAGCGGAAAAATGGCCAAAAAACGGGTGGGCTATAGCCTTGGGGGGAGGGGCTGGCCCACTGCGTCCGCCGCCGTGGGCATGGGGCGAGACTTTGCGAGCGGCCTCCGCGTGCCAAAAATACACCGCGGACACAGCCGCGCCCAAAAATAACCGCCCGAAGGTCGGCGCGCCCAAACCCCCCAGCGGAAAAATGGCCAAAAAACCGGTGGGCTATAGCCTTGGGGGGAGGGGCTGGCCAACTTCGTCCGCCGGACTCGGAATGGGCCGAGACTTTGCGAGCGGCCTCCACGTGCCAAAACTAGGCCACGGGCACAGCTGCGCCCAAAATTAACTGCCCGAAGGCCGGGGCGCCAAGTTCGTCCAGCGTAAAAATGGCCAAAAAAAGGGTGGGCTATAGCCTTGGGGGGAGGGGCTGGCCCACTTCGTCCGCCAGACTCGGAATGAGGCAAGACTTTACGAGCGGCCTCCACGTGCCAAAAATAGGCCGTCGGCACAGCCGCGGCCATAAATAAACACCCGTAGGTCGGAGCGCCCAAACCCCCCAGCGGAAAAATGGCCAAAAAACGGGTGGGCTATAGCCTCGGGGGGAGGGGCTGGCCAACTTCGTCCGCCGGACTCGGAATGTGGCGAGACTTTGCGAGCGGCCTCCGTGTGCCAAAAATAGGCCGCGGACACAGCCACGCCCAAAAATAACCGCCCGAAGGCCGGGGCGCCAAGTTCGTCCAGCGTAAAAATGGCCAAAAAATGGGTGGGCTATAGCCTTGGGGGGAGGGGTTGCCCAACTTCGTCCGCCGGACTCGGAATGGTGCGAGACTTTGCGAGGCGCCTCCGTGTGCCAAAAATAGGCCGCGGACACAGCCGCGCCCAAAAATAACCGCTCGAAGGTCGGCGCGCCCAAACCCCCCAGCGGAAAAATGGCCAAAAAACGGGTGGGCTATAGCCTTGGGGGGAGGGGCTGGCCAACTTCGTCCGCCGGACTCGGAATGGGGCGTGACATTGCGAGCAGCCTCCGCGTGCCAAAAATACGCCGCGGGCACAGCCGCGCCCAAAAATGACCGCCCGAAGGCCGGGGCGCCAAGTTCGTCCAGCGTAAAAATGGCCAAAAAATGGGTGGGCTATAGCCTTGGGGGGAGGGGTTGCCCAACTTCGTCCGCCGGACTCGGAATGGTGCGAGACTTTGCGAGGCGCCTCCGTGTGCCAAAAATAGGCCGCGGACACAGCCGCGCCCAAAAATAACCGCCCGAAGGTCGGCGCGCCCAAACCCCCCAGCGGAAAAATGACCAAAAAACGGGTGGGCTATAGCCTTGGGGGGAGGGGCTGGCCAACTTCGTCCTCCGGACTCGGAATGGGGCGGGACTTTGCGAGCGGCCTCCGTGTGCCAAAAATAGACGCATGGCACAGCCACGCCTAAAAATAACCGCCCGAAGGCCGGGCGCCAAGATTCGTCCAGCGGAAAAATGGCCAAAAGCGGGTGGGCTATAGCCTTGGGGGAGGGCTGGCCAACCGTCCGCCGGACTCGGAATGGGGCGAGACTTTGCAGCGGCCTCCAGCGTGCCAAATATAGGCCGCGGACACAGCCACGCACAAAAATAACCGCCCGAAGGCGGGCGCCATGTTCGTCCAGCGGAAAAATGGCCAAAAGCGGGTGGGCTATAGCCTTGGGGGAGGGCTGGCCCACTTAAATCCGCCGGACTCGGAATGGGGCGAGACTTTGCGGCGGCCTCCGCGTGCCAAAAATACCCCGCGGGCACCGCCTAGCCCAAAAATAACCGCCCGAAGGTCGGCGCGCCCAAACCCCCCAGCGGAAAAATGGCCAAAAAACCGCGTGGGGTATGGCGTTGGGGGGAGGGGCTGGCCAACTTCGTCCGCGGTTCGGAATGGGCCGAGACTTTGCGAGCGGCCTCCACGTGCCAAAACTAGGCCACGGTCACAGCTGCGACCAAAATTAACTGCCCGAAGGCCGGGGCGCCAAGTTCGTCCAGCGTAAAAATGGCCAAAAAAAAGGGTGGGCTATAGCCTTGGGGAGGGGCTGGCCCGCCGTCCGCCAGACTCGGAATGAGGCAAGACTTTCTGGCCTCCACGTGCAAAAATAGGCCGTCGGCACAGCACAGCGGCCATAAATAAACACCCGTAGGTCGGAGCCTTAAACCCCAGCGGAAAAATGGCCAAAAGCGGGTGGGCTATAGCCTCGGGGAGGGCTGGCCAACTTCGTCCGCCGGACTCGGAATGGGGCGAGACTTTGCGAGCGGCCTCCGTGTGCCAAAAATAGGCCGCGGGCACAGCCGCGCCCAAAAATAACCGCCCGAAGGCCGGGGCGCCAAGTTCGTCCAGCGGAAAAATGGCCAAAAAACGGGTGGGCTATAGCCTTGGGGGGAGGGTCTGGCCCGATAAGTTCGCCGGACTTGGAATGGGGCGAGACTTTGCGAGCGGCCTCCATGTGCCAAAAATAGGCGGTGGGCACAGCCGCGCCCAAAAATAACCGCCCGAACGCCGGGGCGCCAAGTTCGTCCAGCGGAAAAATGGCCCAAAAACGGGTGGGCTATAGCCTTGGGGGGAGGGGCTGCACCACTTCGTCTGCCGGACTCGGAATGGGGTGAGACTTTGTGAACGTCCTACGCATGCCAAAAATAGGCTACGGGCACAGCCACGCCCAAAAATAAACGCCCGAAGGTCGGCGCGCCCAAACCCCCCAGCGGAAAAATGGCCAAAAAACGGGTGGGCTATAGCCTTGGGGGGAGGGGCTGGCCAACTTCGTCCGCTGGACTCGAAATGGGGCGAGATTTTGCGAGCAGCTTCCGCTTGCCAAAAATAGGCCGCGAGCACAGCCGCGCCCAAAGGCCGGGTTGCCAAGTTCGCCCAGCGGAAAAATAGCCAAAAAACGGGTGGGCTATAGCCTTGGGGGGAGGGGCCGGCCCACTTCGTCAACCGGACTCGGAATGGGGCGAGACTTTGCGAGCGGCGTCCACGTGCCAAATATAGGCTATGGACACAGCCGCGCCCAGAAATAACCGCCCGAAGGTCGGTGCGCCCAAACCCCCCAGCGAAAAAATGGCCAAAAAACGGGTGGGCTATAGCCTTGGGGGGAGGGGCTGGCTAACTTCGTCCGCCGGACTCGGAATGGGGCGAGACTTTGCGAGCGGCCTCGGCATGCCAAAAATAGGCCGCGGCCACAGCCGCGCCCAAAAATAACCGCCCGAAGGCCGGGTCGCCAAGTTCGTCCAGCGGGAAAATGGCCAAAAAACGGGTGGGCTATAGCCTTGGGGGGAGGGGCTGGCCAACTTCCTCCGCCGGACTCGGAATGGGGCGAGACTTTGCGAGCGGCCTCCGCGTGCCAAAAATAGGCCGCGGACATAGCCGCACACAAAAATAACCCCCCGGAGGTCGTTGCACCCAAACCCCCCAGCGGAAAAATGGCCAAAAAATGGGTGGGCTATAGCCTTGGGGGGAGGGACTGGCCAACTTCGTCCGCGGGACTGGGAATGGGCTGAGACTTTGCGAGCGGCCTCCGCGTGCCAAAAATATACCACGGGCACAGCCGCGCCCAAAAATAACAGCCCGAAGGCCGGGGCGCCAAGTTCGTCCAGCGGAAAAATGGCCAAAAAACGGGTGGGCTATAGCCTTGGGGGGAGGGGCTGGCCAACTTCCTCCGCCGGACTCGGAATGGGGCGAGACTTTGCGAGCGGCCTCCGCGTGCCAAAAATAGACGGCGGGGACAGCCGCACCCAAAAATAACCACCCGAAGGCCGGGGCGCCAAGTTCGTCCAGCGGAAAAATGGCCAAAAAACGGGTGGGCTATAGCCTTGGGGGGAGGGGCTGGCCAACTTCGTCCGACGGACTCGGAATGGGGCGAGACTTTGCGAGCGGCCTCCGCGTGCCAAAAATAGGCCACGGACGTAGCTGCACACAAAAATAACCCCCCGGAGGTCGTTGCGCCCAAACCCCCCAGCGGAAAAATGGCCAAAAAACGGGTGGGCCATAGCCTTGGGGGGAGGGGCTGTAACAACTCGTCCTCCGGACGGGAATGGGCTGAGACTGCGAGCGGTCTCCGCGTGCCAAAAATAGGCCACGGACACAGCCGCTCCCAAAAATAACCGCCCGAAGGTCGTCGCGCCCAAACCCCCCAGCGGAAAAATGGCCAAAAAACGGGTGGGCTATAGCCTTGGGGGGAGGGGCTGGCCAACTTCGTCCGCCGGACTCGGAATGGGGCGAGACTTTGCGAGCGGCCTCCGCGTGCCAAAAATAGACCGCAGACGTGGCGAACCCAAAAATAACCCCGAAGGTCGTTGCGCCCAAACCCCTCAGCCGAGAAAAATGGCCAAAAAATGGGTGGACTATAGCCTTGGGGAGGGCTGGCCAACCGTCCGCGGACTGGGAATGGGGCGAGACTTTGCGGCGGCCTCCGCGTGCCAAAAATATACCGCGGGCACAGCCGCGCCCAAAAACCGCCCGAAGGCCGGGCGCCAAGTTTGTCCCAGCGGAAAAATGGCCAAAAAGCGGGTGGGCTATAGCCTTGGGGAGAGGGCTGGCCCACGCCGTCCGCCGGACTCGGAATGCGGCGAGACTTTACGGCGGCCTCCGCATGCCAAAAATAGCCAGCGAGGCACAGCCGCACCAAAAATAACTGCCCGGAGGCCGTGGCGCCAAGTTCGTCCAGCGGAAAAATGGCCAAAAGCGGGTGGGCCATAGCCTTAGGGGAAGGGCTGGCCAACTTTGTCCGCCGGACTCGGAATGGGGCGAGACTTTACAAGCGGCCTCCGCGAGCCAAAAATAGGCCGCTGGGACAGCCGCGCCCAAAAATAACCCCCCGAAGTTCGTTGCGTCCAAACCCCCCAGCGGAAAAATGGCCAAAAAACGGGTGGGCTATAGCCTTGGGGGGAGGGGCTGGGCCAACCGTCCGCCGGACTCGGAATGGGGCGAGACTTTGCGAGCGGCCTCCACGTGCTAAAAATAGGCTGCGGGCACAGCCGCGCCCAAAAATAACCGCCCGAAGGCCGGGGCGCCAAGTTCGTCCAGCGGAAAAATGGCCAAAAAACGGGTGGGCTATAGCCTTGGGGGGAGGGGCTGGCCAACTTCCTCCGCCGGACTCGGAATGGGGCAAGACTTTGCGAGCGGCCTCCGTGTGCAAAAAATAGACTACGGGCACAGCCGCGCCCTAAAATAACCGCCCGAAGGCCGGGGCGCCAAGTTCGTCCAGCTGAAAAATAGCCAAAAAACAGGTGGGCTATAGCCTTGGGGGGAGGGGCAGGCCAACTTCGTCCGCCGGACTCGGAATGGGGCGAGACTTTGCGAGCGGCCTCCGCGTGCCAAAAATAGGCCGCGGACGTAGCCGCACCCAAAAATAACCCCCCGGAGGGCGTTGCGCCCAAACCCCCCAGCGGAAAAATGGCCAAAAAACGGGTGGGCTATAGCCTTGGGGGGAGGGGCTGGCCAACTTCCTCCGCCGGACTCGGAATGGGGCAAGACTTTGCGAGCGGCCTCCGTGTCCGAAAAATAGGCCGTGGGCACAGCCGCGCCCAAAAATAACCGCCCGAAGGCCGGGTCGCCAAGTTCGTCCAGCGGGAAAATGGCCAAAAAACGGGTGGGCTATAGCCTTGGGGGGAGGGGCTGGCCAACTTCCTCCGCCGGACTCGGAATGGGGCGAGACTTTGCGAGCGGCCTCCGCGTGCCAAAAATAGGCCGTGGACATAGCCGAACCCAAAAATAACCCCCCGGAGGGCGTTGCGCCCAAACCCCCCAGCGGAAAAATGGCCAAAAAACGGGTGGGCTATAGCCTTGGGGGGAGGGGCTGGCCAACTTCGTCCGCCGGACTCGGAATGGGGCAAGACTTTGCGAGCGGCCTCCGTGTCCGAAAAATAGGCCGTGGGCACAGCCGCGCCCAAAAAAAACCGCCCGAAGGCCGGGGCGCCAAGTTTGTCCGGCGGAAAAATGGCCAAAAAACGGGTGGGCTATAGCCTTGGGGGGAGGGGCTGGCCCACTTCGTCCGCCGGACTCGGAATGCGGCGAGACTTTGCGAGCGGCCTCCGCGTGCCAAAAATAGCCCGCGGGCACAGCCGCACCCAAAAATAACTGCCCGGAGGCCGTGGCGCCAAGTTCGTCCAGCGGAAAAATGGCCAAAAAACGGGTGGGCCATAGCCTTGGGGGGAAGGGCTGGCCAACTTTGTCCGCCGGACTCGGAATGGGGCGAGACTTTACAAGCGGCCTCCGCGAGCCAAAAATAGGCCGCTGGGACAGCCGCGCCCAAAAATAACCCCCCGAAGTTCGTTGCGTCCAAACCCCCCAGCGGAAAAATGGCCAAAAAACGGGTGGGCTATAGCCTTGGGGGGAGGGGCTGGCCAACTTCGTCCGCCGGACTCGGAATGGGGCGAGACTTTGCGAGCGGCCTCCACGTGCTAAAAATAGGCTGCGGGCACAGCCGCGCCCAAAAATAACCGCCCGAAGGCCGGGGCGCCAAGTTCGTCCAGCGGAAAAATGGCCAAAAAACGGGTGGGCTATAGCCTTGGGGGGAGGGGCTGGCCAACTTCCTCCGCCGGACTCGGAATGGGGCAAGACTTTGCGAGCGGCCTCCGTGTGCAAAAAATAGACTACGGGCACAGCCGCGCCCTAAAATAACCGCCCGAAGGCCGGGGCGCCAAGTTCGTCCAGCTGAAAAATAGCCAAAAAACAGGTGGGCTATAGCCTTGGGGGGAGGGGCAGGCCAACTTCGTCCGCCGGACTCGGAATGGGGCGAGACTTTGCGAGCGGCCTCCGCGTGCCAAAAATAGGCCGCGGACGTAGCCGCACCCAAAAATAACCCCCCGGAGGGCGTTGCGCCCAAACCCCCCAGCGGAAAAATGGCCAAAAAACGGGTGGGCTATAGCCTTGGGGGGAGGGGCTGGCCAACTTCCTCCGCCGGACTCGGAATGGGGCAAGACTTTGCGAGCGGCCTCCGTGTCCGAAAAATAGGCCGTGGGCACAGCCGCGCCCAAAAATAACCGCCCGAAGGCCGGGTCGCCAAGTTCGTCCAGCGGGAAAATGGCCAAAAAACGGGTGGGCTATAGCCTTGGGGGGAGGGGCTGGCCAACTTCCTCCGCCGGACTCGGAATGGGGCGAGACTTTGCGAGCGGCCTCCGCGTGCCAAAAATAGGCCGCGGACATAGCTGCACACAAAAATAACCCCCCGGAGGGCGTTGCGCCCAAACCCCCCAGCGGAAAAATGGCCAAAAAACGGGTGGGCTATAGCCTTGGGGGGAGGGGCTGGCCAACTTCCTCCGCCGGACTCGGAATGGGGCAAGACTTTGCGAGCGGCCTCCGTGTCCGAAAAATAGGCCGTGGGCACAGCCGCGCCCAAAAATAACCGCCCGAAGGCCGGGTCGCCAAGTTCGTCCAGCGGGAAAATGGCCAAAAAACGGGTGGGCTATAGCCTTGGGGGGAGGGGCTGGCCAACTTCCTCCGCCGGACTCGGAATGGGGTGAGACTTTGCGAGCGGCCTCCGCGTGCCAAAAATAGGCCGCGGACGTAGCCGCACACAAAAATAACCCACCGGAGGTCGTTGCACCCAAACCCCCCAGCGGAAAAATGGCCAAAAAATGGGTGGGCTATAGCCTTGGGGGGAGGGGCTGGCCAACTTCGTCCGCGGGACTGGGAATGGGCTTAGAGTTTGCGAGCGGCCTCCACATGCCAAAAATATACCGTGGGCACAGCCGCGCCCAAAAATAACAGCCCGAAGGCCGGGGCGCCAAGTTCGTCCAGCGGAAAAATGGCCAAAAAACGGGTGGGCTATAGCCTTGGGGGGAGGGGCAGGCCAACTTCGTCCGCAGGACTCGGAATGGGGCGAGACTTTGCGAGCGGCCTCCGCGTGCCAAAAATAGGCCGCGGACATAGCCGCACACAAAAATAACCCCCCGGAGGTCGTTGCACCCAAAACCCCCAGCGGAACAATGGCCCATATATTGGTGGGCTATAGCCTTGGGGGAGGACTGGCCAAACTCGTCCAGCGGGGACTGGGAATGGGCTGATACTTTGCGAGAGGCCTCCGCGTGCCAAAAATATACCGTGGGCACAGCCGCGCCCAAAAATAACAGCCCGAAGGCCGGGGCGCCAAGTTCGTCCAGCGGAAAAATGGCCAAAAGCGGGTGGGCTATAGCCTTGGGGGAGGGCTGGCCAACTTCCTCCGCCCGGACTCGGAATGGGGCGAGACTGCGAGCGGCCTCTGCGTGCCAAAAATAGGCGGCGGGCACAGCCGCCCAAAAATAACCGCCCGAAGGCGGTGCGCCAAGTTCGTCCAGCGGAAAAATGGCCAAAAGCGGGTGGGCTATAGCCTTGGGGGGGGGGCATGCCAACTTCGTCCGCAGGACTCGGAATGGGGCGAGACTTTGCGAGCGGCCTCCGTGTGCCAAAAATAGGCCGCGGACGTAGCCGCACACAAAAATAACCCCCCGGAGGTCGTTGCACCCAAACCCCCCAGCGGAAAAATGGCCAAAAAATGGGTGGGCTATAGCCTTGGGGGGAGGGACTGGCCAACTTCGTCCGCGGGACTGGGAATGGGCTGAGACTTTGCGAGCGGCCTCCCCGTGCCAAAAATATACCACGGGCACAGCCGCGCCCAAAAATAACAGCCCGAAGGCCGGGGCGCCAAGTTCGTCCAGCGGAAAAATGGCCAAAAAACGGGTGGGCTATAGCCTTGGGGGGAGGGGCTGGCCAACTTCCTCCGCCGGACTCGGAATGGGGCGAGACTTTGCGAGCGGCCTCCGCGTGCCAAAAATAGGCCGCGGCCGTAGCCGAACCGAAAAATAACCCCCCGAAGGTCGTTGCGCCCAAACCCCTCAGCGGAAAAATGGCAAAAAAAATGGGTGGGCTATAGCCTTGGGGGGAGGGTCTGGCCCACTTCGTCCGCCGGACTCGGAATGGGGCGAGACTTTGCGAGCGGCCTCCGCGTGCCAAAAATAGGCCGCGGACGTAGCCGCACACAAAAATAACCCCCCGGAGGTCGTTGCACCCAAACCCCCCAGCGGAAAAATGGCAAAAAAATGGGTGGGCTATAGCCTTGGGGGGAGGTGCTGGCCAACTTCGTCCGCGGGACTGGGAATGGGCTTAGAGTTTGCGAGCGGCCTCCGCATGCCAAAAATATACCGCGGGCACAGCCGCGCCCAAAAATAACAGCCCGAAGGCCGGGGCGCCAAGTTCGTCCAGCGGAAAAATGGCCAAAAAACGGGTGGGCTATAGCCTTGGGGGGAGGGGCAGGCCAACTTCGTCCGCAGGACTCGGAATGGGGCGAGACTTTGCGAGCGGCCTCCGCGTGCCAAAAATAGGCCGCGGACCCAGCCGCTCACAAAAATAACACCCCGGAGGACGGTGCACCCAAAACCCCCAGCGGACAAATGGCCAAAAAATGGGTGCGCTCTAGCCTTGGGGAAGGGGCTGGCCAACTTCGTCCGCGGGACTGGGAATGGGCTTAGACTTTGCGAGCAGCCTCCGCGTGCCAAAAATATACCGCGGGCACAGCCGTGCCCAAAAATAACAGCCCGAAGGCCGGGGCGCCAAGTTCGTCCAACGGAAAAATGGCCAAAAAACGGGTGGGCTATAGCCTTGGGGGGAGGGGCAGGCCAACTTCGTCCGCAGGACTCGGAATGGGGCGAGACTTTGCGAGCGGCCTCCGCGTGCCAAAAATCTGCCGCGGACACAGCCGCGACCAAAAATAACCCCCCGAAGGTCGGCGCGGCCAAACCCCCCAGCGGAAAAATGGCCAAAAAACGGGTTGGCTATAGCCTTGGGGGGAGGGGCTGGCCAACTTCGTCCGCCGGACTCGGAATGGGGCGAGACTTTGCGAGCGGCCTCCGCGTGCCAAAAATAGGCCGCGGACATAGCTGCACACAAAAATAACCCCCCGGAGGGCGTTGCGCCCAAACCCCCCAGCGGAAAAATGGCCAAAAAACGGGTGGGCTATAGCCTTGGGGGGAGGGGCTGGCCAACTTCCTCCGCCGGACTCGGAATGGGGCGAGACTTTGCGAGCAGCCTCCGCATGCCAAAAATAGGTGGCGGGCACAGCCGCGCCCAAAAATAACCGCCCGAAGGCCGGGGCGCCAAGTTCGTGCAGCGGAAAAATGGCCAAAAAACGGGTGGGCTATAGCCTTGGGGGGAGGGGCTGGCCAACTTCGTCCGCCGGACTCGGAATGGGGCGAGACTTTGCGAGCGGCCTCCGCGTGCCAAAAATAGGCCGCGGACGTAGCCGCACACAAAAATAACCCCCCGGAGATCGTTGCACCCAAACCCCCCAGCGGAAAAATGGCCAAAAAATGGGTGGGCTATAGCCTTGGGGGGAGGGGCTGGCCAACTTCGTCCGCGGGACTGGGAATGGGCTTAGAGTTTGCGAGCGGCCTCCGCATGCCAAAAATATACCGCGGGCACAGCCGCGCCCAAAAATAACAGCCCGAAGGCTGGGGCGCCAAGTTCGTCCAGCAGAAAAATGGCCAAAAAACGGGTGGGCTATAGCCTTGGGGGGAGGGGCAGGCGAACTTCGTTCGCAGGACTCGGAATGGGGTGAGACTTTGCGAGCGGCCTCCGCGTGCCAAAAATAGGCCGCGGACGTAGCCGCACACAAAAATAACCCCCCGGAGGTCGTTGCACCCAAACCCCCCAGCGGAAAAATGGCCAAAAAATGGGTGGGCTATAGCCTTGGGGGAAGGGGCTTGTCAAGTTCGTCCGCGGGACTGGGAATGGGCTTAGACTTTGCGAGCAGCCTCCGCGTGCCAAAAATATACCGTGGGCACAGCCGCGCCCAAAAATAACAGCCCGAAGGCCGGGGCGCCAAGTTCGTCCAACGGAAAAATGGCCAAAAAACGGGTGGGCTATAGACTTGGGTGGAGGGGCAGGCCAACTTCGTCCGCAGGACTCGGAATGGGGCGAGACTTTGCGAGCGGCCTTCGCGTGCCAAAAATAGGCCGCAGACACAGCCGCGACCAAAAATAACCCCCCGAAGGTCGGCGCGGCCAAACCCCCCAGCGGAAAAATGGCCAAAAAACGGGTGGGCTATAGCCTTGGGGGGAGGGGCTGGCCAACTTCCTCCGCCGGACTCGGAATGGGGCGAGACTTTGCGAGCGGCCTCCGCGTGCCAAAAATAGGCGGCGGGCACAGCCGCGCCCAAAAATAACCTCCCGAAGGCCGGGGCGCCAAGTTCGTCCAGCGGAAAAATGGCCAAAAAACGGGTGGGCTATAGCCTTGGGGGAGGGCTGGCCAACTTCCTCCCCGCGGACTCGGAATGGGGCGAGACTTTGCGAGCGGCCTCCGCGATGCCAAAAATAGGCGGCGGGCACAGCCGCGCCTAAAAATAACTGCCCGAAGGCCGGGCGCCAAGTTCGTCCAGCGGAAAATGGCCAAAAGCGGGTGGGCTATAGCCTTGGGGGAGGGCTGGCCAACTTCGTCCGCGGACTCGGAATGGGGCGATACTTTGCGAGCGGCCTCCGCGTGCCAAAAATAGGCGGCGGTCTTAGTTGCACACAAAAATAACTTCCCGTAGGTCGTTGCGCCAATTACCACCAGCGTAAAAATGACCAAAAAACGGGTGGGCTATAGCCTTGGGGGGAGGGGCTGGCTAACTTCGTCCGCCGGACTGGGAATGGGCTGAGACTTTGCGAGCGGCCTCCGCGTGCCAAAAATAGGCCGCGGACGTGGCCGCACACAAAAATAACCCCCCGGAGGTCGTTGCACCCAAACCCCCCAGCGGAAAAATGGCCAAAAAATGGGTGGGCTATAGCCTTGGGGGGAGGGGCTGGCCAAAGTCGTCCGCCGGACTCGGAATGGGGCAAGACTTTGCGAGCGGCCTCCGTGTCCGAAAAATAGGCCGTGGGCACAGCCGCGCCCAAAAATAACCGCCCGAAGGCCGGGTCGCCAAGTTCGTCCAGCGGGAAAATGGCCAAAAAACGGGTGGGCTATAGCCTTGGGGGAGGGCTGGCCAACTTCGTCCGCCCGGACTCGGAATGGGGTGAGACTTTGCGAGCGGCCTCCGCGTGCCAAAAATAGGCCGCGGACGTAGCCGCACACAAAAATAACCCACCGGAGGTCGTTGCACCCAAACCCCCCAGCGGAAAAATGGCCAAAAAATGGGTGGGCTATAGCCTGGGGGGGAGGGGCTGGCCAACTTCGTCCCATGGGGACTGGGAATGGGCTTAGAGTTTGCGAGCGGCCTCCACATGCCAAAAATATACCGTGGGCACAGCCGCGCCCAAAAATAACAGCCCGAAGGCCGGGGCGCCAAGTTCGTCCAGCGGAAAAATGGCCAAAAAACGGGTGGGCTATAGCCTTGGGGGGAGGGGCAGGCCAACTTCGTCCGCAGGACTCGGAATGGGGCGAGACTTTGCGAGCGGCCTACGCGTGCCAATAATAGGCCGC
>JAUJEF010000322.1:0-110000 GCA_030444885.1 Citrus sp. QX-2021 | reverse complement strand
GGTGAGACTTTGCGAGCGGCCTCTGCGTGCTAGAAATAGGCCGCGGGCACAGCCATACCCAAAAATAACCGCCCGAAGGCCGGGGCGCCAAGTTCGTCCAGCGGAAAAATGGCCAAAAAACGGGTGGGCTATAGCCTTGGGGCAAGGGGCTGGCCAACTTCGTCCACCGGACTCGGAATGGGGCGAGACTTTGCGAGCGGCCTCCACGTGCCAAAAATAGGCCACGGGCACAGCCGCACCCAAAAATAACCGCCCGAACGTCGGCGCGCCCAAACCCCCCAGCGGAAAAATGGCCAAAAAGCGGGTGGGCTATAGCCATGGGGGGAGCGGCTGGCCAGCTTTGTCCGCCGGACTCGGAATGGGGTGAGACTTTGCGAGCGGCCTCCGTGTCCCAAAAATAGGTCACGGGCACAGCCGCATCAAAAAAATAACCGCCCGAAGGCCGGGCGCCAAGTTCGTCCCAGCGGAAAAAGGCCTAAAAACGGGTGGGCTATAGCCTTGGGGCAAGGGGCTGGCCAACTTCGGCCCACCGGACTCGGAATGGGGCGAGACTTTACGAGCGGCTCCACGTGCCAAAAATAGGCCACGGGCACAGCCGCACCCAGAAATAACCGCCCGAACGCCGGCGCGCCCAACTCCCCAATGCGGAAAATGGCCAAAAATGGGTGGGCTACACTGGGGGAGGGCTGGCCCACATTCTCGGTCCGCCGGACTCGGAGTGGGGCGAGACTTTGCGAGCGGCCTCCGTGTTCCAAAAATAGGCCACGGTCACAGCCGCGTCCAAAAATAACCGCCCAAAGGTCGGTGCGTCCAAACCCCCGAGCGGAAAAATGGCCAAAAAACGGGTGGGCTATAGCCTTGGGTGAAGAGTCTGGCCCACTTCGTCCGCCGGACTCGGAATGGGGCGAGACTTTCCGAGCGGCCTCCGCGTGCCAAAAATAGGCTGCGGGCACAGCCGCGCCCAAAAATAACTGCCCGAAGGCTGGGGCGCAAAATTCGTCCAGCGGAAAAATGGCCAAAAAACGGGTGGGCTATAGCCTTGGGGTGAGGGACTCGCCAACTTCGTCCGCCGGACTCGGAATGGGGCGAGACTCTGCGAGCGGCCTCTGCGTGCCAAAAATAGGCCACGGACACAGCCGCGCCCAAAAATAACCTCCCGAACGTCGGCGCGCCCAAACCACCCAGCGGAAAAATGGCCAAAAAGCGGGTGGGCTATAGCCATGGGGTGAGCGGTTGGCCGACTTCGTCCGCCGGACTCGGGAATGGGGTGAGACTTCTGCAGCGGCCTCCGCGTCCCAAAATAGGTCACGGGCACAGCCGTACCCAAAATAACCGCCCGAAGGCCGGGCGCCAAGTTCGTCCAGCGGAAAATGGCCAAAAACGGGTGGGCTATAGCCTTGGGGGAGGGCTGGGCCAACTGGTCCGCTGGACTCGGAATGGCGCAAGACTTTACGAGCGGTGTCTGTGAGCCAAAATAGGTCCCGGCGCAGCCGCCAGCCCATAGATAACCGCCCAAGGCCGGGCGCCAAGTTCGTCCAGCGGAAAAAGGCCACAAAAATGGGTGCTATAGCCTTGGGGGTGGGCTGGCCAACTTCGTCCGCCGGACTCGAATGGCGCGAGACTTTGCGAGCGGCCTCCGTGTGCCAAAAATAGGCCCGGGCACAGCCGCGCCCAAAAATAACCACCCGATGGCCGGGGCTCCAATTTCGTCCTGCGGTAAAAGTCCACAAAAACGAGCGGGCGATAGCCTTGGGGTGTGGGGCTGGCCCACTTCGTCCGCCGGACTCGGAATGGCGCGAAACTTTGCGAGCGGCCTCCGTGTGCCAAAAAAAGGCCCCGAGCACAGCCGAGCCAAAAAATAACCGCCCAAGGCCCGGGGCGCCAGTTCGGACCGCGGGAAAAAGCCCCAAAAAACGGGGGGGCTTAAGCTTGGGGGGTGGGGGTGGCCACCGTCGTCCGCCGGACTCGGAATGGCGCGAGACTTTGGGAGCGGCCTCCGTGCCAAAATAGGCCCCGGCACAGCCGCGCCTAAAAATAACTGCCCGAAGGCCGGGGCGCCAAGTTCGTCCAGCAGAAAAAGGCCACAAAAACGGGTGGGCTATAGCCTTGGGGGGTGAGGCTGGCCAACTTCGTCGAGTGGACTCGGAATGGCGCGAGACTTTGCGAGCGGGCTCCGTTTTCCAAAATTAGGCCCGGGGCACAGCCGCGCCCAAAAATAACCGCCCGAAGGCCGGGCGCCAAGTTCGTCCAGCGGAAAAAGGCCACAAAACGGGTGGGCTATAGCCTTGGGGGTGGGGCTGGCTAATTTCGTCCGCCGGACTCGGAATGGCGTGAGACTTTGCGAGCTGCGCCCATCCCATGTGCCAAAAATAGGCCCCAGGCACAGCCGCGCCAAAAATAACCACCCGAAGGCCGGGGCGCCAAGTTCGTCCAGCGGAAAAAGGCCACAAAAACGGGTGGGCTATAGCCTTGGGTGGTGGGGCTGGCCAACTTCGTCCGCCGTACTCGGAATGGCGCGAGACTTTGCGAGGGGCCTCCATGTGCTAAAAATAGGCCGCAGGCACAGCTGCGCCCAAAAATAACCACCCGAAAGCCGGGGTGCCAAGTTCGTCCAGCGGAAAAAGGCCACAAAATCGGGTGGGCTATAGCCTTAGGGGTGGGGCTGGCAAACTTCGTCCGCCGGACTCGGAATGGCGCGAGACTTTCCGAGCGGCCTCCATGTGCCAAAAATAGGCCACGGGCACAGCCGTACCCAAAAATAACTGCCCGAAGGCCGGGGCGCCAAGTTCGTCCAGCGGAAAAAGGCCACAAAAACGGGTGGGCTATAGCCTTGGGGGGTGGGGCTGGCCAACTTCAATCCGCCGGACTCGGAATGGCGCGAGAATTTGCGAGCGGCCTCAGTGCAGTGGCCAAAAATAGGCCCCAGGCTCAGGGGCACAGCCGCGCCCTAAAATAACCGTCCGAAGGCCGGGGCGCCAAGTTCGTCCAGCGGAAAAAGGGCACAAAAACGGGTGGGCTATAGCCTTGGGGGGTGGGGCTGGCCCACTTCGTCCGCCGGTCACGGAATGGCGCGAGACTTTGCGAGCGGCCTCCGTGTGCCAAAAATAGGCCCCGGGCACAGCCACGCCCAAAAATAACCGCCCGAAGGCCGGGCCGCCAGGTTCATCCAGCGGAAAAAGGCTACAAAAACGGGGGGGCTATAGCCTTGGGGGGTGGGGCTGGCCAACTTCGTCTGCCGGACTCGGAATGGCGCGAGACTTTGCGAGCGGCCTCCGTGTGGTAAAAATAGGCCCCAGGCAAAGCCGCGCCCAAAAATAACCACCCGAAGGCCGGGGCGCCAAGTTCGTCCAGCAGAAAAAGGCCACAAAAACGGGTGGGCTTTAGACTTAGGGGGTGGGGCTGGCCAACTTCATCCGCTAGACTCGGAATGGCGCGAGAATTTGCGAGCGGCCTCCGTGTGCCAAAAATATGCCCCGGGCACAGCCGCACCCTAAAATAACCGCCCGAAGGTTGGGGCGCCATGTTCGTCCAGCGGAAAAAGGCCACAATAACGGGTGGGCCATAGCCTTGGGGGGTGGGGCTGGCCAACTTCGTCCGCCGGACTCGGAATGGCGCGAGACTTTACGAGCGGCCTCCGTGTACCAAAAATAGGCCACGGGCACAGCCGCGCCTAAAAAGAACCGCCCGAAGGCCGGGGCGCCAAGTTCACCCCAGCCGAAAAAGGCCACAAAAACGGGTGGGCTATAGCCTTGGGGTGTGGGGCTGGCCAACTTCGACCGCCGGACTCGAATGGCGCGAGACTTTGCGAGCGGCGTCCGTGTGCTAAAAATAGGCCCCAGGCACAGCCGCTCTAAAAATAACCGCCAAGGCCGGGCGCCAAGTTCGCCCAGCGGAAAAAGGCCACAAAACGGGTGGGCTATAGCCTTGGGGGTGGGGCTGGCCAACTTCACTGTCCGCCGGACTCGAATGGCTCGAGACTTTGCGAGAGGCCTCTGTATGCCAAAAATAGGCCCCGGGCACAGCCGCGCCAAAAATTAACCGCCCGAGGGCCGGGGCGCCAAGTGCGGCCAGCGGAAAATGGCCAAAAAAACGGGTGGGCTATAGCGTTGGGGGGTGGGGCTGGCCAACTTCTCTCGTCCGCCGGACTCGGAATGGCGAGAGACTTTGCGAGCGGCCTCCGTGGTGCCAAAATAGGCCCCGGGCCCATCCCCGCCCAAAAATAACCGCCCGAAGGCCGGCGCCAAGTTCGGCCCAGCGGAAAAGGCCACAAAAACGGGTGGCTATAGCCTTGGGGGTGGGGCTGGCCAACTTCGTCCGCCGGACTCGGAATGGCGCGAGACTTTGCGAGCGGCCTCCGCTTGCTGTAAATGGGCCTCTCCGGACACAGCCGCACCCAAAAATAACCGCCAAGGCCGGGCGACAAGTTCGTCCAGCGGAAAAAGGCCACAAAAACGGGTGGGCTATAGCCTTGGGGGGTGGGGCTGGCCAACTTCGTCCGCCGGACTCGGAATGGTGCGAGACTTTGCGAGCGGCCTCCGTGTGCCAAAATTAGGCCCCCGCACATCCGAACCCAAAAATAACCGCCGAAGGCTGGGGCGCCAAGTTCGGCCAGCGGAAAAAGGCCACAAAAACGGGTGGGCTATAGCCTTGGGGGTGGGGTTGGCAAACTTGGCCCGGGCCGGACTCGGAATGGCGTGAGACATTGCGAGCAGCCTCCGTGTGCCAAAAATAGGCCCCGGGCACATCCGCGCCTAAAAATAACCGCCCAAGGCCGGGCGCCAAGTTCGTCCAGCTGGAAAAAGGCCACAAAACGGGTGGGCTATAGCCTTGGGGGTGGGGCTGGCCAACTTCGGTCCGCCGGACACGGAATGGTGCGAGACTTTTTGCGAGCGGCCTACGTGTGCCAAAATTAGGCCCCTCGCGCACATCCGCACTCCAAAAATAACCGCCCGAAGGCTGGGCGCCAAGTTCGCCCAGCGAAAAAGGCCACAAAAATGGGTGGGGTTGGCAAACTTCGTCCGCCGGACTCGGAATGGCGCGAGACATTGCGAGCGGCCTCCGTGTGCCAAAATTAGGCCCCGCGCACATCCGCTGGCCTAAAAATAACCTCCAAGGCCGGGCGCCAAGTTCGTCCAGCGGAAAAAGGCCACAAAAACGGGTGGGCTATAGCCTTGGGGGGTGGGGCTGGCCAACTTCGTCCGCCGGACTCGGAATGGTACGAGACTTTGCGAGCGGCCTCCGTGTGCCAAAATTAGGCCCCGCGCACATCCGCACCCAAAAATAACCGCCGAAGGCTGGGGCGCCAAGTTCGCCCAGCGGAAAAAGGCCACAAAAACGGGTGGGCTATAGCCTTGGGGGGTGGGGCTGGCCAACTTCATCCGCCGGACTGGGAATGGCGCGAGACTTTGCGAGCGGCCTACGTGTGCCAAAAATAGGCCCCGGACTCAGCCGCGCTGAAAAATAACCGCCCGAAGGCCGGGGCGCCAAGTTCGTCCAGCGGAAAAAGGCCACAAAAACGGGTGGGCTATAGCCTTGGGGGACTGAATGGCGCGAGACTTTGCAGCGGCCTCCAAGTGTGCCAAAAATAGGCCCCGGGCACCGCCGCGACAAAAAATAACAGCCCGAAGGCACGTGCTCCCAGATCGACCAGCGGAACAAGGCAACAAAAACGAGTGGGATATAGCCTTGGGGGATTGGGCGGGCAATCTTCGTCCGCCGGACTCGGTATGGCGCGAGACTTAGCGAGCGGGATCCGTGTGCTAAAAATAGGCCCCGGGCACAGCCACGCCTAAAAATAACCGCCCGAAGGCCGGGCGCCAAGTTCGTCCAGCGGAAAAAGGCCACAAAAACGGGTGGGCTATAGCCTTGGGGGGTGGGGCTGGCCGACTTCGTCCGCCAGGCTCGGAATGGCCTGAGACTTTGCGAGAGGCCTCCGTGGTGCCAAAATAGGCCAGCGGGCACAGCCACTCCCAAAAATAACCGCCCGAAGGCCGGGCGCCAAGTTCGCCCAGCGAAAAATGGCCAAAAACGGGTGGGCTATGGCCTGGGGGAGGGGTTGGTCAACTTCGTCCTCGCTGGACTCGGAATGGGGCGAGACTTTGTGAACGGCCTCCGCGTGGTACTGCCAAAAATAGGCAGTGGCACAGTCGCGCCTAAAAATAACCGCCCAAGGCCGGGCGCCAAGTTCGCTCCAGCGGAAAATGCCCAAAAACGGGTGGGCTATAGCCTTGGGGGGAGGAGCTGGCCAACTTCGTCCGCCGGTCTCGGAATGGGGCGAGACTTTGCCAGTGGCCTCCGCGTGCCAAAAATAGGCCACGGGCACAGCCGCGCCCAAAAATAACCCCCCGAAGGCCGGGGCACCAAGTTCGTCCAGCGGAACCAGGCCCCCAAAACGGGTGGGCTATAGCCTTGGGGGGTGGGGCTGGCAAATTCGTCCGCCGGACTCGGAATGGCGCGAGACTTTGCGACGGGCCTCCATGTGCCAAAAGTAGGCCGCGGGCACAGCCGCGAACAAAAATAATCGCCAAGGCCGGGCGGCAAGTTCGCCCAGTGAAAATGGCCACAAAACGGGTGGGCTATAGTCCCGCGGAAGTGGGCTGGCCAACATCGTCCGCCACGGACTCGGAATGGCGCGAGACTTTTCGAGGCGCCTCCATGTGCCAAAAATAGGCCGCGGGCACAGCCGCACCTAAAATACCAGCCCGAAGACCGGGCACCAAGTTCGCCCAGCGGAAAAAGGCCACAAAAACGGGTGGGCTATAGCCTTGGGGGAGGGGGCTGGCCAACTTCGGTCCGCCTCGGACTCGGAATGGGGTGAGACTTTGTGAGCGGCCTCCGCGGTGCCAAAAATAGGCAGTGGGCACAGTCGCGCCCAAAAGTACCGCCCGAAGGCCACGCCAAGTCTCGCCCAGCGGAAAATGGCCAAAAACGGATGGGCTATAGCCTTGGGGGAGGAGCTGGCCAACTTCGTCCGTCCGCGGACTCGGAATGGGGCGAGACTTTGCCAGCGGCCTCCGCGCTGCAAAAATAGGCCACGGCACAGCCGCGCCCAAAATAACCCCCGAAGGCCGGGCACCAAGTTCGCCCAGCGGAAAAGGCCACAAAAACGGGTGGGCTATAGCCTTGGGGGTGGGGCTGGCAAACTTTCGTCCGCCGGACTCGAATGGCGCGAGACTTTGCGAGGGGTCTCCGTGTGCTAAAAATAGGCCGCGGGACACAGCCGCGTCTAAAAATACCCGCCCGAAGGTCGGGGCGCCAAGTTCGGCCCAGCGGAAAAAGGCCACAAAAACGGGTGGGCTATAGCCTTGGGGGTGGGGCTGGCCGACTTCGTCCGCCTCGGACTCGGAATGGCGCGAGACTTTACGAGGCACCTCCGTGTGCTGGGGCCAGGCCGCGGCACAGCCGCACTCTAAAAATACCCGCCCGAAGGCCGGGCGCCAAGTTCGTCCAGCGGAAAAAGGCCACAAAAACGGGTGGGCTATAGTCTTGGGGGGTGGGGCTGGCCCACTTTGTCCGCCGGACTCGGAATGGCGCGAGACTTTACGAGGTGCCTCCGTGTCCCAAAAATAGGCCGCGGGCATAGCCGTACCCAAAAATACCCACCCGAAGGCCGGGCGACAAGTCTGGCCCAGCGGAAAAGGCGACAAAACGGGTGGGCTATAGCCTTGGGGGTGCGGCTGGCCAACTCCTCCGCCGGACTCGGGAATGGCGCGAGACTTTGCGAGGCGCCTCCGTGTGCCAAAAAATAGGCCTCGGGCACAGCCGCGCCCAAAAATACCCGCCCAAGGCCGGGCGCCAAGTTCGTCCCAAATGGAAAAAGGCCACAAAAACGGGTGGGCTATAGCCTTGGGGGTGGGGTTGGCCCACTTCTGTCCGCCTCGGACTCAGAATGGCGCGAGACTTTGCGAGGCGCCTCCGTGTGCCAAAATAGGCCACGGGCACAGCCGCGCCAAAAATACCCAATCTGAAGGCCGGGCGCCAAGTTCGTCCCAGCGGAAAAGGCCACAAAACGGGTGGGCTATAGCCTTGGGGGTGGGGCTGGCCCACTTCATCCGCCTCGGACTCGGAATGGCGCGAGACTTTACGAGGCACCTCCGTGTGCCAAAAATAGGCCCGGGCACAGCCGCGGTCCAAAAATACCCGCCCAAAGGCCGGGGCGCCAAGTTCGTCCAGCGGAAAAAGGCCACAAAAACGGGTGGGCTATAGCCTTGGGGGGTGGGGCTGGCGAACTTCGTCCGCCGGACTCGGAATGGGGTGAGACTTTGTGAGCGGCCTCCGCGTGCCAAAAATAGGCAGTGGGCACAGCCGCGCCCAAAAATAACCGCCCGAAGGCCGGGGCGCCAAGTTCGCCCAGCGGAAAAAGGCCACAAAAACGGGTGGGCTATAGCCTTGGGGGAGGAGCTGGCCAACTGGGTCCGCCGGACTCGAATGGCGCGAGACTTTACGAGGTGCCTCCGTGTCCCAAAATAGGCCGCGGCACAGCTGTACCCAAAAATACCCTCCCGAAGACGGGGCGCCAAGTTCGTCCCAATGGAAAAAGGCCACAAAACGGGTGGGCTATAGCCTGGGGGAGGGGCAGGCCAACTTCGTCCGCCGGACTCGGAATGGGGCGAGACTTTGCGAGTGGCCTCCATATTCCAAAATAGGCCGCGGGCACAGCCACGATGAAAATTAACCGCCCAAGGTCGGGCGCCAAGTTCGCCCAGCGGAAAAATGGCCAAAAACGGGTGGGCTATAGCCTTGGGGGAGGGGCTTGCCTACTTCGTCCGCCGGACTCGGAATGGGGCGAGACTTGCCGAGCGGCCTCCGCGTGCCAAAATAGGCCACGGGCACAGCCGCGCTTAAAAATAGCCACCCGAAGTCCGGGGCGCCAAATTCATCCAGCGGAAAATGGCCAAAAACGGTGGGCTATAGCCTTGGGGGAGGGGCTGGCCAACTCGTCCGCCGGACTCGGAATGGGGCGAGACTTTGCAGATGCCTCCGCGTGTCAAAAATATGCCAGGGCACAGCCGCACTCCAAAAATAACAGCCCCCAAGGTCGGGCGCGCCCAAACTCCCCAGCTAGAAAAATGGCCAAAAACGGGTGGGTATAGCCTTTGGGGAAGGGGTTTACAACTTCGGTCCGCCGGACTCGGAATGGGGTGAGACTTTGCAAGCAGCCTCCGCATGTCAAAATAGGCCACGGCACAGCCGCGCTAAAATAACCGCCCGAAGGTCGGCGCGCCCAAACCCCCCAGCGGAAAATGGCCAAAAACGGGTAGGCTATAGCATTGGGGGGATGGGCTGGCCAACTTCGTCCGCCGGACTCGGAATGGGGCGAGACTTTGCGAGCGGCCTCCGCGCGTTAAAAATAGGCCGCGGCACAGCCGCGCCTAAAAATAACCACCCGAAGGCCGGGCGCCAAGTTCATCCAGCTGGGAAAATGGCCAAAATTGGGGTTTGCTATAGGCTTGGGGGAGGGGCTGGCCACACCTCGTCCGCCGGACTCGGAATGGGGCAAGACTTTGTGAGCGGCCTCCGCGGGCACAGCCGCGCCTGTGAAAATAACCGCCCCTTGGGTGGTGGGGCTAAAGCCGGGTGCCAAGTTCGGCCCAGCGGAAAAAGGCCACAAAACGGGTGGGCTATAGCCTTGGGGGTGGGGCTGGCCCACTTCGTCCGCCGGACTCGGAATGGCGCGAGACTTTGCGAGGCGCCTCCGTGTGCCAAAAATAGGCCTCGGCACAGCCGCGCCTAAAAATACCCGCCCAAGGCCGGGCGCCAAGTTCGGGCTCCAGCGGAAAAAGGCCACAAAACGGGTGGGCTATAGCCTTGGGGGGTGGGGCTGGCCAACTTCGTCCGCCGGACTCGGAATGGCCGGGGACTTTGCGAGGCGCCTGTGTGCAAAAAAATAGGCTCGGGCACAGCCGCGTCTAAAAATACCCGCCCGAAGGCCGGGCGCCAAGTTCGTCCAGCGGAAAAAGGCCACAAAACGGGTGGGCTATAGCCTTGGGGGTGGGGCTGGCCAACCCGAGGTGTCCGCCGGACTCGGAATGGGGCTAGACTTTATGAGCGGCCTCCGTGTGGCAAAATAGGCCACGGGCACAGGCGCGCCTAAAATACCCACCCGAAGGCCGGGGCGCCAAGTTCGTCCAGCGGAAAAAGGCCATAAAAACGGGTGGGCTATAGCCTTGGGGGGAGGGGCTGGCCAACTTCGTCCGCCGGACTCGGAATGGCGAGAGACTTTGCGAGCTGCCTCAGCGTGCAAAAATAGGTCACGGGCACAGCCGCGCCTGAAAATAACCGCCCAAGGTCGGCGCGCCCAAACCCCCCAGCGGAAAAAGGCCAAACAAACGGGTGGGCTATAGCATTGGGGGGAGGGGCTGGCCAACTTCGTCCGCCGGACTCGGAATGGGATGAGACTTTGCAAGCAGCCTCCGCGTGTACAAAATAGGCCACGGGCACAGCCGCCTAAAAATAACCGCCCGAAGGTCGGCGCGCCCCAAACCCCCAGCGGAAAATGGCCAAAAACGGGTAGGCTATAGCATTGGGGGATGGGCTGGCCAACTCTCGTCCGCCGGACTCGAATCGCGCGAGACTTTGCGAGCGGCCTCCGTGGTGCTGTGGAAATAGGCCCTGGGCACAGCCGCGCCTAAAAATAACCGCCCAAGGTCAGGCGCCAAGTTTGTCCAGCGCAAAAATGGCCAAAAACGGGTGGGCTATAGCCTTGGGGGAGGGGCTAGACAACTTCGTCCGCCGGACTCGGAATGGGCTGAGACTTTGCGACCGGCCTCCGCAAGCTAAAATAGGCCACGGGCACAGCCGCGCCCAAGAATAACTGCCCGAACGGCGGCGCGCCCAAAACCACCACCGGAAAAATGGCCAAAAAACGGGTAGGCTATAGCCTTGGGGGGATGGGCTGGCCAAATTCGTCCGCCTGACTCGGAATGGGGCGAGACTTTGCGAGCGGCCTCCGCGTGTTGGGGCCAGGACGCGGGCACAGCCGCTCCCTAAAAATAACTGCCCGAAGGTCAAGGCCAAGTTCTTCCCGCGGAAAATGACCAAAAATCGGGTGGGCTATAGCCTTGGGGGGAGGGGCTGGCCAACTTCGTCCGCCGGACTCGGAATGGGGTGAGACTTTGCGAGCGGCCACTGCAGGCACAGCCGCGCCCAAAAATAACCGCCCGAAGGCTGGGGCGCCAAGTTCTGTCCCAGCGGAAAATGGCCAAAAACGGGCAAGCTATAGCTTGGGGGAGGCTGGCCAACTTCGTCCGCCGGACTCGGAATGGGGCGAGAGTTTGCGAGCAGCCTCCGTGGTGCCAAAATAGGCCACGGGCACAGCCGCACCTAAAATAACCGCCTGAAGGCCGGGCGCCAAGTTCATCCAGCGGAAAAATGGCCAAAAATCGGGTGGGCTATAGCATTGGGGGAGGGGCTGGCCAACTTCGTCAGCCGGACTCGAATGGCGCGAGACGCGAGCGGCCTCCGTGTGCCAAAATACGCCCGGCACAGCCGTGCCTAAAAATAATCGCCCAAGGCCGGGCGCCAAGTCTGGCCCAGCGGAAAAAGGCAACAAAACCGGTGGGCTATAGCCTTGGGGGTGGGCTGGCCAACTTCGTCCGCTCGGACTCGGAATGGCGCGACACTTTGCGAGCGGCCTCCGTGTGCCAAAATAGGCCCCGGCACAGCCGCACCTAAAAATAACTGCCCGAAAGCCGGGCGCCAAATTCGCCCAGCGGAAAAGGCCACAAAAACGGATGGGCTATAGACTTGGGGGGGGGCTGGACAACTTCATCCGCCTGACTCGGAATGGCGCGAGACTTTACGTGGGCACTCCGTGTGCCAAAAAATAGGCCCTGGGCACAGCCATTAAAAATAACCGCCCAAGGCCGGGCGCCAAGTTCGGCCCAGCGGAAAATGGCCACAAAAACGGGTGGGCTATAGCCTTGGGGGGATGGGCTGGCCAACTTCGTCCGCCGCTGGACTCGGAATGGGGCAAGACTTTGCGAGCGGCCCCGCGTGTCAAAAATAGGCCGTGGGCACAGCCGTGCCAAAAATAACCCGCCGAAGGTCGCCGCTCCCAAACCCCCCAGCGGAAAAATGGCCAAAAAATGGGTGGGCTATAGCCTTGGGGGGAGGGGCTGGCCGACTTCGTCCGCCGGACTCGGAATGGGGCGAGACTTTGTGAGCGGCCTCCTCATGCCAACAATAGGCCGCAGGCACAGCCGCGCCCAAAAATAACCGCCCGAAGGCCGGGGCGCCAAGTTCGTCCAGCGGAAAAAGGCCACAAAAACGGGTGGGCTATAGCCTTGGGGGGTGGGGCTGGCCTACTTCGTCCGCCAGACTCGGAATGGCGCGAGACCTTGCGAGCGGCCTTCGTGTGCCAAAAATAGGCCCCGGGCAAAGCCGCGACCAAAAATAACCGCCCGAAGGCCGGGGCGCCAATTTTCGTCCAGCGGAAAAAGGCCACAAAAACGGGTGGGCTATAGCCTTGGGGTGGGCTGGCCAACTCGTCGGCCGGACTCGGAATGGCGCGAGACGCGAGCGGCCTCCGTGTGCCAAAAATACGCCCGGCACAGCCGTGCCTAAAATAATCGCCCGAAGGTCGGGGCGCCAAGTTCGGCCCAGCGGAAAACGGCCAAAAACCGGTGGGCTATAGCCTTGGGGGGTGGGGCTGGCCAACTTCGTCCGCCGGACTCGAATGGCGCGACACTTTGCGAGCGGCCTCGTGTGCCAAAATAGGCCCCGGCACAGCCGCACTCCAAAAATAACTGCCCGAAAGCCGGGCGCCAAGTTCGCCCAGCGGAAAAAGGCCACAAAACGGATGGGCTATAGCCTTGGGGGGTGGGGCTGGACAACTTCGTCCGCCGGACTCGGAATGGCGCGAGACTTTACGTGCGGCCTCCGTTTGCCAAAAAAGGCCGCGGCACAGCCGCGCCCAAAAATAACCGCCCGAAGGCCGGGGCGCCAAGTTCGTCCAGCGGAAAAAGGCCCCAAACACGGGTGGGCTATAGCCTTGGGGGGCGGGGCTGGCCGACTTCGTCCGCCGGACTCGGAATGGGGCGAGACTTTGTGAGCGGCCTCCTCGTGCCAACAATAGGTCGTGAGGCACAGCCGCGCCCAAAAATAACCGCCCGAAGGCCGGGGCGCCAAGTTCGTCCCGCGGAAAAGGCCACAAAAACGGGTGGGCTATAGCCTTGGGGGTGGGGCTGGCCTACTGTCCGCCAGACTCGGAATGGCGCGAGACTCTGCGAGCGGCCTTCGTGTGCCAAAATAGGCCCCGGGCAAAGCCACGACTAAAATAACCGCCCAAGGCCGGGCGCCAAGTTCGTCCCAGCGGAAAAAGGCCACAAAACGGGTGGGCTATAGCCTTGGGGGTGGGGCTGGCCAACTTCGTCCGCCGGACTCCGAATGGCGTGAGACTTTACGAGCGGCTTCCGTGTGCTGTAAAATAGGCCCCGGCACAGCCGCTTAAAAATAACGGCCGGAAGGCCGGGCGCCAAGTTCGCCCAAACAGAAAAAGGCCACAAAAACGGTGGGCTATAGCTTTGGGGGGGGCTGGCCGACTTCTGTCCACCGCACTGGAATGGCGCGAGACATTGCGAGCGGCCTCCGTGGTGCCAAAAATAGGCCCCAGGCACAGCCACGCTACTAAAAATAACTACCCGGTGGTCGCGGGCGCCAAGTTCGCCCAGCGGAAAAAGGCCACAAAACGGGTGGGCTATAGCCTTGGGGTGGGGGCTGGCGAACTCGTCCGCCTCGGACTCGGAATGGGGCGAGACTTTGCAGCGGCCTCCGCGTGTCAAAATAGGCCGCGGGCACAGCCGTGCACAAAAAATAACTCACCAAGGTCGCGGGCTCCCAAACCCCCCAGCAGAAAAATGGCTAAAAATGGGTGGGCTATAGCCTTGGGGGAGGGGGCTGGCCGACTCGTCCGGGCTGACTCCGGAATGGGGCGAGACTTTGTGAACGGCCTCCGCATGCCAACAATAGGCCGCAGGGCACAGCCGTGCCTAAAATAACCGCCCGAATGCCGGGCGCCAAGTTCGTCCCAGCGGAAAAGGCCACAAAACGGGTGGGCAATAGCCTTGGGGTGGGGCTGGCCCACTTCGTCCGCCAGACTGAATGGCGCGAGACCTTGCGAGCGGCCTCTGTGTGCAAAATAGGCCCCGGGCAAAGGCGCGACTAAAAATAACCGCCCAAGGCCGGGCGCCAAGTTCGGCCCAGCGGAAAAGGCCACAAAACGGGTGGGCTATAGCCTTGGGGGTGGGGCTGGCCCACTTCGTCCGCCTCGGACTCCGAATGGCGTGAGAATTTACGAGCGGCGCCTGTGGTGCCAAAATAGGCCCCGGGCACAGCCGCGCTAAAAATAACGGCCGGAAGGCCGGGCGCCAAGTCTGGCCCAGCGGAAAAGGCCACAAAAACGGGTGGGCTATAGCCTTGGGGTGGGCTGGCCGATTTCGGCCCACCGCACTCGGAATGGCGCGCAGACATTGCGAGCGGCCTCCGTGTGCCAAAATAGGGCCCCGGGCACAGCCGCTTAAAAATAACCGCCTGGCACGCTCGCGCCAAGTGTCTGGTCCAGCGGAAAAAGGCCACAAAACGGTGGGCTATAGCCTTGGGGGTGGGGCTGGTTCAACTTCATCCGCCTCGGACTCGGAATGGCGCGAGCCTTGCAGCGGCCTCCGTGGTGCCAAAATAGGCCCCCGGGCACAGCGCGCTAAAAATAATCCGCCAAGGCCGGGCGCCAAGTTCGCCCAGCGGAAAAGGCAACAAAACGGGTGGCTATAGCCTTGGGGGGACTGGCCAACTTCGTCCGCTCGGACTCGGAATGGGGCAAGCTTTGCGAGCAGCCTCCGCGTGCTGTGGGGCAGGCTGGGCGATTACAGCCGCACCAAAAAAATAACCACCCGAAGGTCGTTATGCCCAAACCCCCAGCGGAAAAAGGCCACAAAAACGGGTGGGCTATAGCCTTGGGGGGTGGGGCTGGCCAACTTCGTCCGCTGGACTCGGAATAGGGCGAGACTTTGCGAGCGGCCTCCGTGTGAGAAAAATATCCCGTGGGCTCAGCTGCAGCCAAAAATAACCACCTCAAGGCCGGGCGCCAAGTTCGTCCCAGCGGAAAATGGCCAAAAACGGGGTGGGCTATAGCCTTGGGGGAGGGGCTGGCCAACTTCGTCCGCCGGACTCGGAATGGGGCGAGACTTTGCGAGCGGCCTCGGTGTGCCAAAATCGGGCCCGGGCACAGCCGCGCCTAAAATAACGGCCCGAAGGCCGGGCGCCAAATTCGGTCCAGCGGAAAAAGGCCACAAAAATGGGTGGGCTATAGCCTTGGGGGGTGGGGCTGGCCAACTTCACCGCTGGGCTCTCGAATGGTGAGACTTTGCGAGCGGCCTCCGTGTGCCAAAAATAGGCCCTGGGCACAGCTACGCCCAAAACTAACCGCCCAAGGCCGGGCGCCAAGTTCGTCCAGCGGAAAAGGCCACAAAACGGGTGGGCTATAGCCTTGGGGGTGGGGCTGGCCATCTCGTCCGCCTCGGACTCGGAATGGCGCGAGACTTTGCGAGCGGCCTCCGTGTGCCAAAATAGGCCCCGGCACAGCCGGGCCCAAAATAACCGCCCGAAGGCCGGGCGCCAAGTTCGTCCCAGCGGAAAAGGCCACAAAACGGGTGGCTATAGCCTGGGGGTGGGGCTGGCCAACTTCGTCCGCTCGGACTCGGAATGGGGCGAGACTTTGCAGCAGCCTCCGCGCACAAAAAGGGGTCACAGGCACAGCCGCGGCAAAAATAACCCGGCTCGAAGGTCGCCGCTCCCAAACCCCCCAATGGAAAAATGGCCAAAAATGGGTGGGCTATAGCCTTGGGGGAGGGGCTGGCCGACTTCGTCCGCCGGACTCGGAATGGGGCGAGACTTTGTGAGCGGCCTCCGCATGCCAACAATAGGTCCGCAGGCACAGCCGTGTCTAAAAATAACCGCCCCGAAGGCCGGGCGCCATGTTCGGTCCCAGCTGAAAAAATGGCCAAAAACGGGTGCGCTATAGCCTTGGGGGGAGGGGCTGACTAACTTCGTCCGCCGGACCCGGAATGGGGCGAGACATTGCGAGCGGCCTCCGCGTGTTAAAAAATAGGCCGCGGGCACAGCCGCGCCTAAAATACCCACCCAAGTTCGGGGCGCCAAGTTCGTCCAGCGGAAAAGGCCACAAAACGGGTGGGCTATAGCCTTGGGGGTGGGGCTGGCCAACTTCATCCGCTCGGACTCGGAATGGCGCGAGCCTTTACGAGCGGCCTCCGTGTGCCAAAATAGGCCCCGGGCACAGCCGCTACTAAAAATAACCGCCCGAAGGCCGGGCGCCAAGTTCGTCCAGCGGAAAAGGCAACAAAACGGGTGGCTATAGCCTTGGGGGTGGGGCTGGCTAACTTCGTCCGGGCCGGACTCGGAATGGGGCAAGCCTTTGCGAGCAGCCTGCGCGTGCTAAAAATAGGCTGCGCGACACAGCCGAACCAAAAATAACCACCCGAAGGTCAGCTGCCCAAACCCCCAGTGGAAAATGGCCAAAAACGGGTGGGCTATAGCCTTGGGGGAGGGGCTGGCCAACTTCGTCCGCTGGACTCGGAATAGGCGAGACTTTGCGAGCGGCCTCCGTGTGACAAAAATATCCCGTGGGCACAGCTGCAGCCAAAAATAACCGCCCGAAGGCCGGGCGCCAAGTTCGGCCCAGCGGAAAATGGCCAAAAACGGTGGGCTATAGCCTTGGGGGAGGGGCTGGCCAACTTCGGGTCCGCCTGACTCGAAATGGGGCGAGACTTTGCGAGCGGCCTCGGTGGTGCCAAAAATCGGGCCCGGGCACAGCCGCGCCCTAAAAATAACCGCCCGAAGGCCGGGCGCCAAATTGGCCCAGCGGAAAAAGGCCACAAAACGGGTGGGCTATAGCCTCGGGGCGTGGGTTGGCCAACTTCTCGTCCGCCGGACTCGGAATGGTGCGAGACTTTGCGAGCGGCCTCCGTGGTGCTGCAAAAATAGGCCTCGGCACAGCCGCGCCCAAAACTAACCGCCAAGGCCGGGCGCCAAGTTCGTCCAACGGAAAAAGGCCACAAAAACGGGTGGGCTATAGCCTTGGGTGGGCTGGCCATCTTCGTCCGCTCGGACTCGAATGGCGCGAGACTTTGCGAGCGGCCTCCGTGTGCCAAAATAGGCCTCCTGGCACAGCCGCGCTTAAAATAACCGCCCGAAGGCCGGGCGCTAAGTTCGGCCCAGCTGGAAAAAGGCCACAAAAACGGGTGGGCTATAGCCTGGGGGTGGGCTGGCCAACTTCTGTCCACCGGACTCGGAATGGGGCGAGACTTTGCGAGCAGCCTCCGTGTCAAAAATAGGCCGCGGGCACAGCCGCGCCAAAAAAATAACCGCCCGAAGGTCGGGCTCCAAAACCCCCAGCGGAAAAAATGGCCAAAAACGGGTGGGCTATAGCCTTGGGGGAGGGGGCTGGCCGACTTCGTCCGCCTGGACTCGGAATGGGGCGAGACTTGTGAGCGGCCTCCGTATGCTGAACAATAGGCCGCAGGCACAGCCGCGCCAAAAATAACCGCCCGAAGGCCGGGCGCCATGTTCGTCCAGCGGAAAATGGCCAAAAACGGGTGCGCTATAGCCTTGAGGGGAGGGCTGACCAACTTCGTCCGCTGGACCCGGAATGGGGCGAGACTTTGCGAGCGGCTCTCCGTGTGGGGGCCAGGCCAGCTGGCACAGCCGCGCCCAAAATACCCACCCGAAGGCCGGGCGCCAAGTTCGTCCAAGCGGAAAAAAGGCCACAAAAACGGGTGGGCTATAGCCTTGGGGGTGGGGCTGGCCAACTTTGTCCGCCGGACTCGGAATGGCGCGAGACTTTTCAAGGCATCTCCATGTGCCAATAATAGGCCATGGGCACAGCCGCACCCACTAAATAACCGCCCGAAGGTCGTGCGCGCCAAGTTCGTCCAGCGAAAAAAGGCCACAAAACGGGTGGGCTATAACCTTGGGGGAGGGCTGGCCAACTTCGTCCGCCGGACTCGGAATGGCGCGAGACTTTATGTAGGGGCCTCCGTGGCAAAAATCGGCCACGGGCACAGCCGCGCACAAAAATAACAGCCCAAAGGCCGGGGCGCCAAGTTCGTCCAGCGGAAAAAGGCACAAAAACGGGTGGGCTATAGCCTTGGGGGGTGGGGCTGGCCAACTTCGTCCACCGGACTCGGAATGGTGCGAGACTTTGCGAGGGTTCTCTGTGTGCCCATATAGCCGCGGCACAGCCGTGCCTAAAAATAACCGCCCAAGGTCGGGGCGCCAAGTTCGGGCCCAGCGGAAAATTGCCAAAACCACGGGTGGGCTATAGCCTTGGGGGGAGAGGCTGGCCGACTTCATCCGCCGGACTCGGAATGGCGCCAGACTTTGCGAGGCCCCTCCGTGTGCCAAAAATAGGCCGCGGGCACAGCCGCGCCCAAAAATACCCACCCGAAGGTCGGGGTGCCAAGTTCGTCCAGCGGTAAAAGGCCACAAAAACGGGTGGGCTATAGCCTTGGGGGGTGGGGCTGCCCAACTTCGTCCGCCGGACTCGGAATGGCGCGAGACTTTTTCGAGGCACTCCATGTGCCAAAATAGGCCGCGGCACAGCCGCGCCCAAAAATACTCGCCCGAAGGCTGGGGCGCCAAGTTCGTCCGCGAAAAAGGCCACAAAAACGGTGGGCTATAGCCTTGAGGGGAGGGGCTGGCCAACTTCTGTCCGCCGGACTGGAATGGGGCGAGACTTTGCGAGCGGCCTCCACATGCCAAAATAGGCCGCGGGTACAGCCAGCGCCCAAAAATAACCAGCCCGAAGGCCGGGCGCCAAGTTCGCCCAGCTGAAAATGGCCACAAAAACGGGTGGGCTATAGCCTTGGCGGAGGGCTGGCCAACTTCGTCCGGACTCGGAATGGCGCGAGACTTCCGCAAGGCACCTCCGTGCCAAAATAGGTTGGCTGGCACAGCCGTGCCCAAAAATAACTGCACGAAGGCTGGGGCGCCAAGTTCGCCCAGCGGAAAAATGGCACAAAAACGGTGGGGCTATAGCCTTGGGGGGAGGGCTGGCCAACTCGTCCGCCGGACTCGGAATGGCGCGAGACTTTGCGAGGGCACCTCCGCATGCTGTAAATAGGCCAGCTGGCACAGACGCGCCCCAAAATAACTGCACGAAGGCTGGGGCGCCAAGTTCTGGCCCAGCGGAAAAAGGCCACAAAACGGTGGGCTATATCCTTGGGGGGGGGCTGGCCAACTTCGTCCGCCGGACTCGAATGGCGCGAGACTTTGCGAGCGGCTCCGTTTGTCGTGAATAGACCGGGCGGGCACAGCCGCGCCTAAAAATAACCGCACGAAGGTCGGGCGCCAAGTTCGTCCAGCGGAAAATGGCCAAAAACGGGGGGCTATAGCCTTGGGGGAGGGGCTGGCCAACTTCGTCCGCTGACTCTCGAATGGGGCGAGACTTTATGAGCGGACTCCGTGCGCAAAAAATAGGCCGCGGGCACAGCCGCACCCAAAAATAACCCACCAAAGTCAAGGGCGCCAAGTTCCCCAGCGGAAAATGGCCAAAAACGGGTGGGCTATAGCCTTGGGGAGGGGCTGGCCACCTTCTGTCCGCCGGACTCAGAATGGGGCGAGACTTTGCGAGCTGTCTCGCGTGCCAAAAATAGGCCATGGGCACAGCCGCGCCCAAAAATAACCGCCCGAAGGTCGGCGCGCCAAGAACCACCAGCGGAAAAATGGCCAAAAAACGGTGGGCGATAGGGATTGGGGTAGGGGCTGGCCAACTTCGTCCGCACCGGACTCGGAATGGGGCGAGACTTTGCGAGGCGGCCTCCGCGTGCCAAAATAGTCCGCGGGCACAGCCGCCTGAAAATAACCCCCAAGGCCGGGCGCGCCAAAACACCCCAGCGGAAAATGGCCAAAAACGGGTGGGCTATAGCCTTGGGGGAGGGGTTGGCCAACATCGTCCGCCGGACTCGGAATGGGGCGAGACTTTGCGAGCGGCCTCCAAGCTGCGCAAAAGGCCACGGGCACAGCCGCTCCCCAAAAATAACCACCCGAATGACGGGGCGCCAAGTTCGGCCCAGCTGAAAAAATGGCCAAAAACGGGCTATAGCCTTGGGGAGAGGGCTGGCCAACTCTCTGTCCGCCGGACTCCGAATGGGGTGAGACATTGCGAGCGGCCTCCGCCTGCCAAAATAGGCCGCGGGCACAGCTGCGCCTAAAAATAACCCCCGAAGGTCGGCGCCCAAACCCCCAGCGGAAAAATGGCCAAAAACGGGGTGGGCTATAGCCTTGGGGGAGGGGCTGGCCAACTCGTCCGCCGGACTCGGAATGGGGCGAGATTTTGCGAGTGGCCTCCGTGTTCCAAAAATAGGCCCCGGGCACAGCCGATCCCAAAAATAACCGCCCGAAGGCCGGGGCGCCAAGTTCGTCCAGCGGAAAAATAGCCAAAAAACGGGTGGGCTATAGCCTTGGGGGAGGGGCACAACTTCTCCGCCTCGGACTCGGGAATGGGGCGAGACTTTGCGAGCGGCTTCCGCGTGCTAAAATAGGCCGCGGACACAGCCGCGCCCAAAAATAACCGCCCAAGGTCGGGGCGCGCCCAAACTCCCCAGCGGAAAATGGCACAAAAACGGGTGGGCTATAGCCTTGGGGGAGGGGCTGGCCAACTTCTGTCCGCCGGACTCGGAATGGGGCGAGACTTTGCGAGCGGCCTCCGCCTGCAAAAATAGGCCATGCCGGGCACAGCCGCGCCCAAAAATAACCCCCCGAAGGTCGGCGCCAAACCCTGCCCAGCGGAAAATGGCCAAAAACGGGTGGGCTATAGCCTTGGGGAGTGGGCTGGCCAACTTCGTCCGCCTCGGACTCGAATGGGGCGAGACTTTGCGAGCGGCCTCCGCGTGCAAAAATAGGCCAGCGGCACAGCCGCGCCAAAAATAACTCGCCCGAAGGCCGGGCGCCAAGTTCGTCCAGCGGAAAATGGCCAAAAACGGGTGGGCTATAGCCTTGGGGGAGGGGCTGGCCAACTTCGTCCGCCGGACTCGGAATGGGGCGAGACTTTGCGAGGCGGCCTCCGCGTGCCAAAATAGGCCACGGGCACAGCCGCGCCTAAAAATAACCGCCCAAGGCCGGGCGCCAAGTTCAACCCAGCGGAAAATGGCCAAAAAACGGGTGGCTATAGCCTTGGGGGGAGGGCCAGCCCAACTTCGTACGCCTGACACAGAATGGGCCGAGACTTTGCGATAGGCCTCCGTGTTCAAAAAATAGGCCGCGGGCACAGCCGCGCCAAAAACTAACCGCCCGAAGCCCGGGCCGCCACGTTCGGCCAGCGGAAAATGGCAACAAAAACGGGCGGGCTATAGCCTTGGGGGGAGGGGCTGTCCTCCCCCGTCCGCCGGTCTCGGTATGTGGCGAGACTTTGCGAGCGGCCTCCGCGTGCTAAAAATAGGCCGGGCACAGCCGCACCCAAAATAACCGCCCGAAGGTCGGGCGCCAAGTTCCCCCAGCGGAAAATGGCCAAAAAACGGTGGGCTATAGCCTTGGGGGAGGGGGCTGGCCAACTTCATCCGCCGGACTCGGAATGGGGCGAGACTTTGCGAGGCGGCCTCCGCGTGCCAAAAATAGGCCGCGGGCACAGCCGCGCCTAAAAATAACCGCCCGAAGGTCGGGCGCCAAGTTCGTCCAGCGGAAAATGGCCAAAAACGGGTGGGCTATAGCCTTGGGGAGGGGCTGGCCAACTTCGTCCGCCGGACTCGGAATGGGGCGAGACTTTGCGAGCGGCCTCCGTGTGCCAAAATAGGCCGCGGGCACAGCCGCGCCTAAAAATAACCGCCCCAAGGCCGGGCGCCAAGTTCGTCCAGCGGAAAAAATGGCCAAAAACGGGTGGGCTATAGCCTTGGGGGAGGGCTGGCCAACTTTGTCCGCCTCGGACTCGGAATGGGGCGAGACTTTACGAGCGCCCTCGGCCTGCAGTGTGCCAAAATAGGCTCATGGGCACAGCCGCGCCCAAAATAACCGCCCGAAGGCCGGGCGCCAAGTTCGGCCCAGCGGAAAATGGCCAAAAACGGGTGGGCTATAGCCTTGGGGGAGGGGCAGGCTAACTTTGTCCGCTGGACTCGGAATGGGACGAGACTTTGCGAGCGGCCTCCGCGTGCCAAAATAGGCCGGCGGGCACAGCCGCGCCTAAAAATAACCCCCCAAGGTCGGGCGCCCAAACCCCCAGCGGAAAATGGCCAAAAACGGGTGGCTATAGCCTTGGGGGAGGGGCTGGCCAACTTCGTCCGCCGGACTCGGAATGGGGCGAGACTTTGCAGAGCGGCCTCCGCGTGCTAAAATAGGCCAGTGGGCACAGCCGCGCCCAAAATAACCCCCAAGGCCGGGCGCGTCCAAACCCCCCAGCGGAAAAATGGCCAAAAAACGGTTGGGCTATAGCCTTGGGGGGAGGGGCTGGCCCACTTCGTCTGCCGGACTCGGAATGGGACGAGACTTTGCGAGCGGCCTCCGTGTGCCAAAAATAGGCCGCAGGCACAGCCACACCCAAAAATAACCGCCCGAAGGACGGGACGCCAAGTTCGGCCAGCGGAAAAATGGCCAAAAAACGGGTGGGCTATAGCCTTGGGGGGAGGGGCTGGCCAAGTTCGTCCGCCGGACTCGGAATGGGGCGAGACTTTGCGAGAGGCCTCCGTGTGCCAAAAATAGGCCCCGGGCACAGCCGCGCCCAAAAATAACCTCCCGAAGGCCGCGGCGCCAAGTCTGGCCCAGCGGAAAAAGGCCACAAAAACGGGTGGGCTATAGCCTTGGGGGTGGGTGCTGGCCAACTTCGGTCCGCCGGACTCGGAATGGCGCGAGACTTTGCGAGGCGCCTCGTGTGCCAAAAATAGGCCGCGGGCACAGCGCGCCCAAAAATAACGCCCGAAGGCCGGGCGCCAAGTTCTTCCAAATGGAAAAAGGCCACAAAACGGGTGGGCTCTAGCCTTGGGGGTTGTGGCTGGCCAACTTCGTCCGTCGGACTTGGAATGGCGCGAGACTTTGCGAGCGGCCTCCGTGTGCCAAAATAGGCTGCGGGCACAGCCGCGCCCAAAAATAACCGCCCGAAGGCCGGGGCGCCAAGTTCGTCCAGCGGAAAAGGACACAAAACGGGCCGGGCTATAGCCTTGGGGGACGGGCTGGCCAACTTCGTCCGACGGACTCGGAATGGCGCGAGACTTTGCGAGGGGCCTCCGTGTGCCAAAAATAGGCTGCGGGCACAGCCGCGCCCAAAATAACCGCCCAAGGCCGAGGCGCCAAGTTCGCCCAACGGAACAAGCCCACAACACCGGGTGGCATTTAGCCGTGGGGGGTGGGGCTGTCCAACTTAGTCCACCGGACTCGGTATGGCGCGAGACTTTGTGAGGCGCCTCCGTGTGCCAAAAATAGATCAGCGGGCACAGCCGCACCAAAAATAACCGCCCGAAGGCCGGGCGCCCAAGTTCGTCCAGCGGAAAAAGGCCACAAAAACGGTGGGCTATAGCCTGGGGGTGGGGCTGGCCAACTTCGTCCGCCTGACTCGGAATGGTGCGAGACTTTGCGAGGGGACTCCGTGTACCAAAATAGGCCGGGCACAGCCGCACCCAAAAATAACCGCCCAAGGTCGGGGCGCCAAGTTCATTCCCAGCGGAAAATGGCCACAAAACGGGTGTGCTATAGCCTTGGGGGTGGGGCTGGCCAACTTCGTCCGCCGGACTCGGAATGGCGCGAGACTTTGCGAGGGGCCTCCAGTGGGCTGTGAATAGGCCGCGGGCACAGCCGCGCCCAAAAATAACCGCCCCGAAGGTCGGGCGCCAAGTTCGCCCAGCGGAAAAAGGCCAAAAAACCGGTGGGCTATAGCCTTGGGGGGCTGGGCTGGCCAACTTCGTCCGCCGGACTCGGAATGGCGTGAGACTTTGTGAGGTGCCTCCGTGTGCTGCCAAAAATAGGCCGCGGCACAGCCGCGCCTAAAAATACTCGCCCGAAGGCCGGGCGCCAAGTTCGCCCAGCTAGAAAAAAATGGCCACAAAACGGGTGGGCTATAGCCTTGGGGGTGGGGCTGGCCAACTGTCCGCCGGACTCGGAATGGCGCGAGACTTTGCGAGGGGCCTCCGTGTGCCAAAACTAGGGCCGCGGGCACAGCCGCGCCCAAAAATAACCGCCCAAGGCCGGAGCGCCAAGTTCATCCAGCGGAAAAAGGCCACAAAAACGGGTGGGCTATAGCCTTGGGGGTGGGGCTGGCCAACTTCTGTCCGCTCGGACTCGGAATGGGTCGAGACTTTGCGAGGGGCCTCCGTGTGCTAATAATAGGCCACGGGCACAGCCGCGCCCAAAATAACCACCCGAAGGCCGGGGCGCCAAGTTCGTCCAGCGGAATAATGGGCCAAAAACGGGGGTGGGCTATACCCTTGGGGGGGGGGCTGGCCAACTTCGTCCGACGGACTCGGAATGGGTTGAGACTTTGCGAGCGGCCTACGAATGCCAATAATCGTAATCGGGCTCAGCCGCACCCAAAAATAACCGCTCCAAGGCCGGGCCGCCAAGTTCGTCCAGCGGAAAATGGCCAAAAACGGTGGGCTATAGCCTTGGGGGAGGGGCTGGCCAACTTCGTCCGCTGGGACTCGGAATGGGGCGAGACTTTGCAGCGGCCTCCGCGTGCTAAAATAGGCAGCGGGCACAGCCGCGCCCAAAAATAACCACCCAAGGTCGGGCACCAAGTTCGCCCAGCTGGAAAATGGCCAAAAACGGGTGGGCTATAGCCTTGGGGGAGGGGCTGGCCCACTTCTGTCCGCCTCGGACTCGGAATGGGGCGAGACTTTTGCGAGGGGCCTCCGTGGTGCTGTGTAATAGGCAACGGCCACAGCCGCGCCTAAAAATAACTGCCCCAAGGCCGGGCGCCAAGTTCGTCCAGCGGAAAAAATGGCCAAAAACGGGTGGGCTATAGCCTTGGGGGAGGGGCTGGCCAACTCTCGTCCGCTCGGACTCGGAATGGGGCGAGACTTTGCGAGCGGCCTCCGCTGCCAAAAATAGGCCATGGACACAGCCGCGCCCAAAAATAACCGCCAGAAGGCCGGGCGCCAAGTTCGCCCAGCGGAAAAATGGCCAAAAACGGGTGGGCTATAGCCTTGGGGGAGGGCTGGCCAACTTGGTCCGCTGGACTCTGAATGGGGCGAGACTTTGCGAGCGGCCTCCGTGTGCCAAAAAATAGGCCACGGGCACAGCCGCGCCAAAAATAACCGCGCCCGAAGGCCGGGCGCCAAGTTCGCCCAGCGGAAAAGGCCATAAAAACGGGTGGCTATAGCCTTGGGGGGTGGGCTGGCCAACTTCGTCCGCCGGACTCGGAATGGCGCGAGACTTTGCGAGGCCCCTCCGTGTGAAAAAAAAATGCCCCCGTGACCAGCCCAGCCAAAAAATAACCGCCCGAAGGCCGGGGCGCCAAGTTCGTCCAGCGGAAAAATGGCCAAAAAACGGGTGGGCTATAGCCTTGGGGGGGGGGGCTGGCCAACTTCGTCCGCCGGACTCGGAATGGCGCGAGACTTTGCGAGGCACCTCCGTGTGCCAAAAATAGGCCGCGGGCACAGCCGCGCCCAAAATACCCGCCCGAAGGCCGGGGCGCCAAGTTCGTCCAGCGGAATGAGGCCACAAGACAGCGGGCCCTAAAGCCGTGGGGGGAGGGGCTGGCCAACTGCGTCCGCCGGACTCCAAATGGCGCGTGAGTTTGCGAGGTGCCTCCGTGGTGCCAAAATAGGCCGCTGGGCACAGCCGCGCCTAAAAAATAACCGCCCGAAGGCCGGGGCGCCAAGTTCGTCCAGCAGGAAAAGGCCACAAAACGGGTGGGCTATAGCCTTGGGGGTGGGGCTTCCCAACTCTTCGTCCGCCGGACTCGAATGGCGCGAGACTTTGCGAGGGGCCTCCGTGTGCCAAAATAGGCATCACGGGCACAGCCGCCCTAAAAATAAACGCCCAAGGCCGGGCGCCAAGTTCGCCCAGCGAAAAAGGCCACAAAACGGGTGGGCTATAGCCTGGGGGGTGGGCTGGCCAACTTCGTGCGCCGGACTCGGAATGGTGCGAGACTTTGCGAGGGGCCTCCGTGTGCCAAAACTAGGCCACAAACACAGCCGCGCCTAAAAATAACCGCCCAAGGCCGGGCGCCAAGTTCGTCCCGCGGAAAAGGCCCCAAAAACGGGTGGGCGGTAGCCGTGGGGGGTGGGGCTGGCCAACTTTGTCCGCCGGACTCGGAATGGCGCGAGACTTTGCGAGGGGCCTCCGTGGTGCCAAAATAGGCCGCGGGCACAGCCACGCCCAAAAATAACCGCCCGAAGGCCGGGCGCCAAGTTCGCCCAGCGGAAAAAGGCCACAAAACGGGTGGGCTATAGCCTTGGGGGTGGGGCTGGCCAACTTGTCCGCCGGACTCGGAATGGCGCGAGACTTTGCGAGGGGCCTCCGTGTGCCAAAAATAGGTCACGGGCACAGCCGCCCAAAAATAACCGCCCAAGGCCGGGCGCCAAGTTCGTCCAGCGGAAATAGGCCACAAAAACGGGTGGGCTATAGCCTTGGGGTGGGGCTGGCCAACTCGTCCGCCCGCGGACTCTCGGAATGGCGCGAGACTTTGCGAGGGGCCTCCGTGGTCGCATAATAGGCCGAGGGAACAGCCGCGCTAAAAATAACCGCCCGAAGGCCGGGCGCCAAGTTCGGTCCAGCGGAAAGAGGCCACAAAACGGGTGGGCTATAGCCTTGGGGGTGGGGCTGGCCAACTTCGTCCGCCGGACTCGGAATGGCGCGAGACTTTGCGAGGCGCCCGTGTGCAAAAAATAGGCCGCGGGCACAGCCGCGCCTAAAATACCCGCCCAAGGCCGGCGCGCCAAGTCTCGCCCAGCTGAAAAATGGCCAAAAACGGGTGGCTATAGCCTTGGGGGTGGGCTGGCCAACTTCTGTCCGCCTCGGACTCGGAATGGCGCGAGACTTTGCGAGGCACCTTCGCCGTGCCAAAAATAGGGCAGGGCACAGCCGCGCCTAAAAATACCCGCCCGAAGGCCGGGAGCCAAGTTCGGCCCAGCGGAAAATGGCCACAAAAACGGGTGGGCTATAGCCTTGGGGGTGGGGCTGGCCAACTTCGTCCGCCGGACTCGGAATGGCGCGAGATTTTGCGAGGGGCCTCCGTGTGCCAAAAATAGGCCGCGGGCACAGCCGCGACCAAAGAGAACAGCCCGAAGGCCGGTGCGCCAAGTTCGTCCAGCGGAAAAAGGCCACAAAAACGGGTGGGCTATAGCCTGGGGGGGTGGGGCTGGCCAACATCGTCCCCCGGACTCGGAATGGCGCGAGACTTTACGAGGGGCCTCCGTGTGCCAGAAATAGGCCGCGGGCACAGCCGCTCCCAAAAATAACCGCCCGAAGGCCGGGGCGCCTAGTTCGTCCAGCGGAAAAAGGCCACAAAAACGGGTGGGCTATAGCCTTGGGGGGTGGGGCTGGCCAACTTCGTCCGCCGGACTCGGAATGGTGCGAGACTTTGCGAGGGGCCTCCGTGTGCCAAAATAGGCCATGGGCACAGCCGCGCCCAAAAATAACCACCCGAAGGCCGGGGCGCCAAGTTCGTCCAGCGGAAAAGGCCACAAAAACGGTGGGCTATAGCCTTGGGGGGGGGCTGGCCAACTTCGTCCGGCTGGACTCGGAATGGTGCGAGACTTTGCGAGGGGCCTCCGTGCCAAAATAGGCCGTGGGCACAGCCGCGCCCAAATATAACCACCCGAAGGCCGGGCGCCAAGTTCGTCCAGCGGCAGAAAAAGGCCACAAAACGGGTGGGCTATAGCCTTGGGTCAGGGCTGGCCAACTTCGTCCGCCGGACTCGGAATGGGGCGAGACTTTGCGAGCAGCCTCCACGCGTTAAAAAATAGGCTCGCGGGCACATCCGCGGCCAAAAATAACCCACCGAAGGCCGGGGCGCCAAGTTCGTCCACCGGAAAATGGCCAAAAACGGGTGGGCTATAGCCTTGGGGGAGGGGCTGGCCAACTTCGTCCGCCTCGGACTCGGAATGGGGCGAGACTTTGCGAGCGGCCTCCGCAAGGCACAAAAATAGTCCGCGGACACAGCCGCGCCCAAAAATAACCTCCCGAAGGTCGGCTGCCAAAACCCCCCAGCGGAAAAATGGCCAAAAACGGGTGGGCTATAGCCTTGGGGGAGGGGCTGGCCCACTTCGTCCGCCTCGGACTCGGAATGGGGCGAGACTTTGCGAGCGGCCTCCGTGCTGCCAAAATAGGCCACGGGCACAGCCGCGCCTAAAAATAACCGCCCGAAGGCCGGGCGCCAAGTTCGTCCAGCGGAAAATGGCCAAAAACGGGTGGGCTATAGCCTTGGGGGAGGGGCTGGCCAACTTCGTCCGCCGGACTCGTAATGGGGCGAGACTTTGCGCGGCCTCCGTGCCAAAAATAGGCCGCTGGCACAGCCGCGCCCAAAATAACCCCCCGAAGGTCGCGCCAAACCCCCCAGCGGAAAAATGGCCAAAAACGGGTGGGCTATAGCCTTGGGCGGAGGGGATGGCCAACATCTTCCTCCGGACTCTCGAATGGGGCGAGACTTTGCGAGCGGCCTCCGTGTGCCAAAAATAGGGCACGGCCACAGCCGCGCCCCAAAAATAACCCCCCGAAGGTCTGGGCGCCAACACCCCCCAGCGGAAAAATGGCCAAAAAACGGGTGGGCTATAGCCTTGGGGGGAGGGGCTGGCCAACTTCGTCCGCCGGACTCATAATGGGGCGAGACTTTACAGCGGCCTCCGCGTGCCAAAAATAGGCCACGGGCACAGCCGCGCCCAAAAATAACCGCCCGAAGGCCGGGCGCGCCAAAACCGTCCCAGCGGAAAAAGGCCAAAAAACGGGTGGGATATAGCCTTGGGGGGAGGGGCTCGCCAACTTCGTCCGCCGGACTCGGAATGGGGAGAGACTTTGCGAGCGGCCTCCGCGTCCCAAAAATAGGCCGCATGCACAGCCGCGCCAAAAAAGAACCGCCCGAAGGCCGGGCGCCCAACCCCCCAGCGGAAAAAGGCCACAAAAACGGGTGGGATATAGCCTTGGGGGGAGGGGCTCGCCAACTTCGTCTGCCGGACTCGGAATGGGGCGAGACTTTACGAGCGGCCTCCGCGTCCCAAAAATAGGCCGCATGCACAGCCGCGCCAAAAAAGAACCACCCGAAGGCCGGGCGCCAAGTTCGCCCAATCGGAAAATGGCCAAAAACGGGTGGGCTATAGCCTTGGGGGAGGGGCTGGCCCACTTCGTCCGCCGGACTCGGAATGGGGCGAGACTTTGCGAATGGCCTCCGCGTGTGCCAAAATAGGCCACGGGCACAGCCGCGCCTAAAAATAACCGCCCGAAGGTCGGGCGCGCCAAGTTCATCCAGCGGAAAAATGGCCAAAAACGGGTGGGCTATAGCCTTGGGGGAGGGCTGGCCAACTCTCGTCCGCTGGTCTCGGAATGGGGCGAGACTTTTCGAGCGCCCTCCGTGTGTAAAAATAGGCCGCGGCCACAGCCGCGCCTAAAAATAACCGCCCGAAGGCCGGGCGCCAAGTTCGTCCCAGCGGAAAAAGGCCACAAAAACGGGTGGGCTACAGCCTCGGCGGGTTGGGCTGGCCAACCTCGTCCGCCGGACTCGGAATGGCGCGAGACTTTGCGAATGGCCTCCGTGTGCCAAAAATAGGCCCTGGGCACAGCCGCGCCCAAAAATAATCGCCCGAAGGCCGGGGCGCCAAGTTCGTCCAGCGGAAAAAGGCCACAAAAACGGGTGTGCTATAGTCTTGGGGGGTGGGGCTGGCCAACTTCGTCTGCCGGACTCGAAAGGGGTCGAGACTTTGCGAGCGGCCTCCGCATGCCAAAATAGGCCGCGGGCAGAGCCGCGCCCAAAAATAACCACCCGAAGGCCGGGGCGCCAAATTCGTCCAGCGGAAAAATGGCCAAAAAACGGGTGGGCGATAGCCTTGGAGGTAGGGGCTGGCCAACTTCGTCCGCCGGACTCGGAATGGGGCGAGACTTTGCGAGCTGCCTCCGCGTGCCAAAAATAGGTTGCGGGCACAGCCGCACCCAAAAATAACCCCCCGAAGGTCGTTGCGCCCAAACCCCCCAGCGGAAAAATGGCCAAAAAAAGGGTGGGCTATAGCCTTGGGGGGTGGGGCTGGCCCACTTCGTCCGCCGGACTCGGAATGGGGGCGGACTTTGGGCGCGGCCTCCGCGTGGTGTAAAATAGGTCATGGGCACAGCCGCGCCCTAAAATAACCGCCCGAAGGCCGGGCGCCAAGTTCGGCCCAGCAGAAAATGGCCAAAAACGGGTGGGCTATAGCCTTGGGGGAGGGGCTGGTCAACTCTCTCTCCGCTGGACTCGGAATGGGGTGAGACATTGCAGTGCCTCCGCGTGCCAAAAATGGGCCACGGGCACAGCCGCGCCCAAAAATAACCCCCCGAAGGTCGGCGCGCCCAAACCCCCCAGCGGAAAATGGCCAAAAAACGGGTGGGCTATAGCCTTGGGGGGAGGGGCTGGCCAACTTCGTCCGCCGGACTCGGAATGGGGCGAGACTTTGCGAGCGGCCTCCGCGTGCCAAAAATAGGCCACGGGCACAGCCGCGCCCAAAAATAACCTCCGAAGGCCGGACGCCAAGTTCGTCCAGCGGAAAATGGCCAAAAACGGGTGGGCTATAGCCTTGAGGGGAGGGTCTGGCCAACTTCTTCCGCCGGACTCGGAATGGGGCGAGACTTTGCGAGCGGCCCGTGTGCTGTGGGCCAGGCCGCGGCACAGCCGCGCCTGTAAATAACCTGGTCGAAGGTCGGGCGCCAAGTCTCCCCAGCGGTGGAAAATGGCCAAAAAACGGGTGGGCTATAGGCTTGGGGGGAGGGGTTGGCCCACTTCGTCCGCCGGCCTCGGAATGGGACGAGACTTTGCGAGCGGCCTCCACGTGCAAAAATAGGCCGCGGGCACAGCCGCGCCCAAAAATAACCCCCCGAAGGTCGGCGCCAAGTTCGCCCAGCGGAAAATGGCCAAAAACGGGTGGGCTATAGCCTTGGGGGACTGGCTGGCCAACTTCGTCCGCCTGACTCGATCTGGGGCGAGACTTTGCGAGCGGCCTCCGCGTGCCAAAATAGGCTCACGGGCACAGCCGCGCCCAAAAATAACTCACCAAGGTCGGGCGCCAAGTTCGGCCCAGCGGAAAATGGCCAAAAACGGGTGGGCTATAGCCTTGGGGGAGGGGCTGGCCAACTTCGTCCGCCTCGGACTCGGAATGGGGCGAGACTTTGCGAATGGCCTCCGCGTGCCAAAATAGGCCACGGGCACAGCCGCGCCTAAAAATAACTGCCCGAAGGCCGGGCGCCAAGTTCGTCCAGCGGAAAAATGGCCAAAAACGGTGGGCTATAGCCTTGGGGGAGGGTGGTTGGCCAACTTCGTCCGCCGGACTCGGAATGGGGGGAGACTTTGCGAGCGGCCTCAGAGTGCCAATAATAGGCCAAAGCCACAGCCGCACCCAAAAATAACCACCAGAAGGACAGCGCGCCCAGAACAACCAGCGGAAAAATGGCCAAAAACGGGGGGCTATAGCCTTGGGGGAGGGGGCTGGCCAACTCGTCCGCCTCGGACTCGGAATGGGGCGAGACTTTGCGAGCGGGCCTCAATCGTGCCAAAAATAGGCCGCGGGCACAGCCGCGCCCAAAAATAACCCACCAAAGGTCGGGCGCCAAGTTCCTCCAGCGAAAAAGGCCAAAAACGGGTGGGCTATAGCCTTGGGGGAGGGCTGGCCAACTTCGTCTGCCGGACTCCGAATGGGGCGAGACTTTGCGAGCGGCCTCTGCGTGCCAAAAATAGGCCGCGGGCACAGCCGCGTCCAAAAATAACCCCCCGAAGGTCGGCGCAGCCAAACCCCCCGGCGGAAAAATGGCCAGAAAACGGGTGGGCTATAGCCTTGGGGGGAGGGGCTGGCCAACTTCGTCCGCCGGACTCGGAATGGGGCGAGACTTTCCGAGCGGCCTCCGCGTGCCAACAATAGGCCGCGGGCACAGCCGCGCCCAAAAATAACCCCCCAAAGGTCGGCGCGCCAAAACCCCCCAGCGGAAAAATGGCCAAAAAACGGGTGGGCTATAGCCTTGGGGGGAGAGGCTGGCCAACTTCGTCCGCCGGACTCGGAATGGGGCTAGACTTTGCGAGCGGCCTCCGCGTGCCAAAAATAAGCCGCGGGCACAGCCGCGCCCAAAAATAACCCCCCGAAGGCCGGCGCGCCCAAACCCCCCAGTGGAACGATGGCCAAAAAACGGGTGGGCTATAGCAATGGGGGGAGGGGCTGGCCGACTTCGTCCGCCCAACTCGGAATGGGGCGAGACTTTGCGAGCGGCCTCCGCCTGCTGGCAAAATAGGCCGCGGGCACAGCCGCGCCCAAAAATAACCTCCCAAGGTCGGGCGCCAAACCCCCCAGCGGAAAAATGGCCAAAAAACGGGTGGGCTATAGCCTTGGGGGGAGGGATGGCCAACTTCGTCCGCCGGACTCGGAATGGGGCGAGACTTTGCGATCAGGCTCCGCGTGCCAAAAATAGGCCGCGGGCACAGCCGCGGCCAAAAATAACCTCCCGAAGGCCGGGGCGCCAAGTTCGTCCAGCGGAAAAATGGCCAAAAAACGGGTTGGCTATAGCATTGGGGGGAGCGGCTGGCCAACATCGGCCCGCCGGACTCGGAATGGGGCGAGACTTTGCGAGCGGCCCTGCTGCGTTAAAAAATAGGCCACAGGCACAGCCGCGCCAAAAATAACCCCCCAAGGCCGGGCGCCAAGTTCGCCCAGCAGAAAAATGGCCAAAAAACGGGTGGGCTATAGCCTTGGGGGGAGGGGCCGGCCCACTTCGTCCGCCGGGCTCGGAATGGGGCGAGACTTTGCGAGCGGCCTCCGTGTGCCAAACATAGGCCGCGGGCACAGCCGCGCCCAAAAATAACCCACCGAAGGTCGGTGCGCCCAAACCCCCCAGCGGAAAAATGGCCAAAGAACGGGTGTGCTATAGGCTTGGGGGGAGGGGCTGGCCAACTTCGTCCGCCGGACTCGGAATGGGGCGAGACTTTGCGAGCGGCCTCCGCGTGCCAAACATAGGACGCGGGCACAGCCGCACCCAAAAATAACCCCCCGAAGGTAACCTCCCGGGCGCCCAAGTTCCCCCAGCGGAAAAAGGCCAAAAACGGTGGGCTATAGCCTTGGGGGAGGGGCTGGCCAACTTCATCCGCCGGACTCAGAATGGGGCGAGACTTTGCGAGCGACCTCCGCGTGCCAAAAATAGGCCGTGGGCACAGCCGCCCCCAAAAATAACCGCTCGAAGGTGGGCGCGTTCAAACCCCCCCGCGTAAAAATGGCCAAAAGCCGGGGGGGATATAGCCTTTGGGGAGGGGCTGGCCAACTTCGTCCGCCGGACTCGGAATGGGGCGAGACTTTCCGAGCGGCCTCCGTGTGCCAAAATAGGCCCCGGTCACAGCCGCGCCCAAAAATAACCGCCCGAAGGCCGGGGCGCCAGGTTCGTCCAGCGGAAAAATGGCCAAAAAACGGGTGGGCTATAGCCTTGGGGGGAGGGGCTGGCCAACTTCGTCCGCCGGACTCGGAATCGGGTGAGACTTTACGAGCAGGCTCCGCGTGCCAAAAATAGGCTGCGGGCACAGCCGCGCCCAAAAATAACTCACCGAAGGCCGGGGCGCCAAGTTCGTCTGGCGGAAAATTGGCCAAAAAACGGGTGGGCTATAGCCTTGGGGGGAGGGGCTGGCCAACTTCGTCCGCCGGACTCAGAATGGGACGAGACTTTGCGATCGGCCTCTGCGTGCCAAAAATAGGCCACGGGCAAAGCCGCGCCCATAAATAACCACCCGAAGGTCGGCGCACCCAAACTCCCCAGCGGAAAAATGGCCAAAAAAAGGGTGGGCTATAGCCTTGGGGGAGGGCTGGCCAACTTCGTCCGCCTCGGACTCGGAATGGGGCGAGACTTTATGAGCGGCCTCCGCGTGCCAAAAATAGGCCGTGGGCACAGCCGCGCCCAAAATAACCCACCCGAAGGTTCGGGCGCCAAAAGTTCGCCCAGCCTGGAAAAATGGCCAAAAAACGGGTGGGCTATAGCCTTGGTGGGAGGGTTGGCCAACTTCGTCCACCGGACTCGGAATGGGACGAGACTTTGCAGCTGGCTCTGTGTGCCAAAATAGGCCAGGAGCACAACCGCGTCCAAAAATAACCGCCCGAAGGTCGGCGCGGCCAAACCCCCCAGCGGAAAATGGCCAAAAAACGGGTGGGCTATAGCCTTGGGGGGAGGGGCTGGCGAACTTCGTCCGCCGGACTCGGAATGGGGCGAGACTTTGCGAGCGGCCTCCGCGTGCCAAAAATAGGACGCGGGCACCGCCTCACCCCAAAAATAACCGCCCGAAGGTCGGGCGCCCAAACCCCCCAGCTGAAAAATGGCCGAAAAACGGGTGGGCTATAGCCTTGGGGGGAGGGGCTGGCCCACTTCGTCCGCCGGACTCAGAATGGGGCGAGACTTTGCGAGCGGCCTCCAGCAATGGTGGGCAATAGGCCGCGGGCACAGCCGTGCCCAAAAATAACCCCCCGAAGGTCGGCGCGCCCAAACCCCCCAGCGGAAAAATGGCCAAAAAATGGGTGCGCTATAGCCTTGGGGGGAGGGGTGGCCAACTTCGTCCGCCGGACTCGGAATGGGGCGAGACGTTGCGAGCGGTCTCCGCGTGCCAAAAATAGGCCGCGGGTACAGACGCGCTTAAAAGTAACCCCCCGAAGGTAGGCGCGCCCAACTCCCCCAGCGGAAAAATGGCCAAAAAACGGTTGCGCTATAGCCTTGGGTGGAGGGGCTGGCCAACTTCGACCGCCGGACTCGGAATGGGGCGAGACTTTGTGAGCGGCCTCCGCGTGCCAAAAATAGGCCGCGGCCACAGCCACACCAAAAAATAACCTACCAAGGTCGGGCGCCCAAACCCGTCCAGCGGAAAAAATGGCCAGAAAACGAGTGGGCTATAGCCTTGGGGGGAGGGGTGGACAACTTCGTCCGCCGGAGTCGGAATGGGGGGAGACATTGCGAGCGGCCTCCGCGGTGCCAAAATAGGCCAAGGGGCACAGCCGCGCCCAAAATAACCGCCCAAGGTCGGCGCGCCCAAACCCCCCAGCGGAAAAATGGCCAAAAAACGGGTGGCTATAGCCTTGGGGGGAGGGGCTGGCCAACTTCGTCCGCCGGACTCGGAATGGGGCGAGACTTTGCGAGCGGCCTCCGCGTGCAAAAATAGGCCGCGGACACAGCCGCGCCCAAAATAACCTCCCGAAGGTCGGGCGCCAAGTTCGTCCCAGCGAAAATGGCCAAAAACGGGTGGGCTATAGCCTTGGGGGAGGGGCTGGCCAACTTCGTCCGCCGGACTCGGAATGGGGCGAGACTTTGCGAGCGGCCTCCGCTGTGCCAAAATAGGCCGCGGCACAGCCGCGCCAAAAATAACTGCCCGAAGGTCGGGCGCGCCCAAACTCCCCAGCGGAAAATGGCCAAAAACGGGTGGCTATAGCCTTGGGGGAGGGGCTGGCTCACTTCGTCCGCCGGACTCGGAATGGGGCGAGACTTTTGCGAGCGGCCTCCGCCTGCAAAAATAGGGTCACGGCACAGCCACGCCCAAAATAACCGCCCGAAGGCCGGGCGCCAAGTTCGCCCAGCGGAAAATGGCCAAAAACGGGTGGGCTATAGCCTTGGGGAGGGGCTGGCCAACTTCTGTCCGCCTGGACTCGGAATGGGGCGAGACTTTGCGAGCGGCCTCCGCGTGCTGGGGGAAAGGGCCGCGGGCACAGCCGCGCCTAAAATAACCGCCCGAAGGCCGGGCGCCAAGTTCGCCCAGCGGAAAATGGCCAAAAACGGGTGGGCTATAGCCTTGGGGGAGGGGGTGGCCAACTTCGTCCGCCGGACTCGAATGGGGCGAGACTTTGCGAGCGGCCTCCGCGTGCCAAAATAGGCCGCGGGCATAGCCGCTACTAAAAATAACCCCCCGAAGGCCGGGGCGCCAACACCTCCCAGCGGAAAAATGCCCAAACAACGGGTGGGCTATAGCCTTGGGGGAGGGGCTGGCCAACTTCGTCCGCTGGACTCGGAATGGGGCGAGACTTTGCGAGCGGCCTCCGCGGGCTGTAAATAGGCCATGGGCACAGCCGCGCCTAAAATAACCCAAAGGTCGGGCGCCAAGTTCAAACCCCCAGCGGAAAAATGGCCAAAAACGGGGTGGGCTATAGCCTGGGGGAGGGGTTGGCCAACTTCGTCCGCCGGACTCGGAATGGGGCGAGACTTTGCGAGCGGCCTCCGCAGCAAAAATAGGCCACGGGCACAGCCGCGCCTAAAAATAACCGCCCGAAGGTCGGGCGCCAAGTTCGTCCCAGCGGAAAATGGCCAAAAACGGGTGGGCTATAGCCTTGGGGGAGGGCTGGGCTGGCCTACTTCGTCCGCTCGGACTCGGAATGGGGCGAGACTTTGCATAGCGGCCTCCGCGGTGCAAAATAGGCCGCGGCACAGCCGCGCCCAAAAATAACCGCCCAAGGTCGGGCGCCAAAACCCCCAGCGGAAAAATGGCCAAAAACGGGTGGGCTATAGCCTTGGGGGAGGGGCTGGCCAACTTCGTCCGCCGCCGGACTCGGAATGGGGCGAGAATTAGCGAGCGGCCTCCAAGCGCCAAAAATAGGCCACAGGGCACAGCCACGCCCAAAAATAACCGCCCGAAGGCCGGGCGCCAAGTTCGGCCCAGCGCGAAAAATGGCCAAAAACGGGTGGGCTATAGCCTTGGGGGAGGGGCTGGCCAACTTCATCCGCCGGACTCGAATGGGGCGAGACTTTGCGAGCGGCCTCCGTGTGCCAAAAATAGGCCGCGGGCACAGCCGCGCCCAAAAATAACCACGCGAAGGTCGGCGCGCCCAAACCCCCCAGCGTAAAAATGGCCAAAAAACGGGTGGGCTATAGCCTTGGGGGAGGGGCTGGCCAACTTCGTCCGCCGGACTCGGAATGGGGCGAGACTTTGCGAGGGGCCTCCATGTGCCAAAAATAGGCCGCGAGAACAGCCGCAACCAAAAATGACCGCCCGAAGAGCGGGGCGCCAAGTTCGTCCAGCGGAAAAAGGCCACAAAAACGGGTGGGCTATAGCCTTGGGGGGTGGGGCTGGCCAACTTTGTCCGCCGGACTCGGAATGGTGCGAGACTTTGCGAGGCGCCTCCGCGGTGCCAAAATAGGCCGCGGCACAGCCGCGCCCAAAAATAACCAGGCCCACTCAAGGTCGGGCGCCAAGTTCGGCTCCAGCGGAAAATGGCCAAAAACGGGTTGGCTATAGCCTTGGGGGGAGGGGTTGGCCAACTTCGTCCGCCGGACTCGTAATGGGGCGAGACTTTGCAGCGGCCTCCGCATGTGCCAAAATAGGCCTGCGGGCACAGCCGCGCCCTAAAATAACCGCCCGAAGGTCGGCGCGCCAAGTTCCCCAGCGGAAAATGGCCAAAAACGGGTGGCTATAGCCTTGGGGGAGGGGCTGGCCAACTTCGTCCGCCGGACTCGGAATGGGGCGAGACTTTGCGAGCGGCCTCCGCGGTGCCAAAATAGGGCCGGCGGCACAGCCGCCGCTAAAATAACCGCCCGAAGGTCGGCGCGCCAAGTTCTGGCCCAGCGGAAAATGGCCAAAAACGGGTGGGCTATAGCCTTGGGGGAGGGGCTGGCCATCTTCGTCGGCCGGACTTGGAATGGGGCGAGACTTTGCGAGCGGCCTCCGCAAGTCTGTGGTAGGCCACGGGCACAGCCGCGCCTAAAAATAACCTCCCGAAGGTCCGGGCGCCAAGTTCGTCCCAGCGGAAAATGGCCAAAAACGGTGGGCTATAGCCTTGGGGAGGGGCTGGCCAACTTCGTCCGCCGGACTCGGAATGGGGCGAGACTTTGCGAGCGCCTCCGCAGGCGTGCCAAAATAGGCCGCGGCACAGCCGCGCTCCAAAAATAACCGCCCAAGGCCGGGCGCCAAGTTCGGCTCCAGCTGAAAATGGCCAAAAACGGGTGGGCTATAGCCTTGGGGGAGGGGCACCAACTTCGCCCGCCGGACTCGGAATGGGGCGAGACTTTGCGAGCCCCGCCTCCGTGCCAAAAATAGGTCTTGTTGGATGCACACGCGGGCACAGCCGCGCCTGTAATAACCGCCCGAAGGCCGGGCGCCAAGTTCGGTCCAGCGGAAAATGGCCAAAAAACGGGTGGGCTATAGCCTTGGGGGAGGGTTGGCCAACTTCGTCCGCCGGACTCGGAATGGGGCGAGACTTTATGCAGCGGCCTCCGCGTGCCAAAAATAGGGCCGCGGGCACAGCCCCCCCCCAAAATAACTCCCCGAAGGCCGGGCGCCCAAGTCTGGCCCAGCGAAAATGGCCAAAAACGGTGGGCTATAGCCTTGGGGGAGTGGGTTGGCCAAATCTGGTCCGCCTCGGACTCAGAATGGGGCGAGACTTTGCGAGCGGCCTCCGCGTGCTGCAAAAATAGGCCGCGGGCACAGCCGCGCCAAAATAACCGCCCGAAGGCCGGGCGCCAAGTTCGGCCCAGCGGAAAAATGGCCAAAAAAACGGTGGGCTATAGCCTTGGGGGAGGGCTGGCCAACTTCGTCCTCACTGGACTCTGAATGGGGCGAGACTTTGCGAGCGGCCCTCCGCGTGCCAAAAATAGGCCACGGCACAGCCGCGCTGCAAAAATAACCAGCCCGAAGGCCGGGCGCCAAGTCTGGCCCAGCGGAAAAAAGGTCGCAAAGTTCATTCGCCGGACTTTAATGGCCAAAAACGGGTGGGCTATAGCCTTGGGGAGGGCTGGCCAACTTCGTCCGGGGCCGGACTCTGGAATGGGCTATAGAGAGTTTGCGAGCGCCCGCCCGGACGACTTTGCGCAGTGGCAAAATAGGTCATGGGCACAGCCGCGCTGAAAAATAACCGCCCGAAGGTCGGGCGCCAAGTTCGTCCAGCGGAAAATGGCCAAAAAACGGGTGGGCTATAGCCTTGGGGAGTGGCTGGCCAACTCTCGTCCGCCGACTGTATCGGAATGGGGCGAGACTTTGCGAGCGGCTCACAAGTGCAAAAAATAGGCCGCGGGCACAGCCGCGCCTAAAAATAACTTATCCGAAGGTCATCGCCAAGTCTGTCCAGCGGAAAAATGGCCAAAAAACGGTGGGGCTATAGCCTTGGGGGAGGGCTGGCTGACTCATCCGCCGGACTCGGAATGGGGCGAGACTTTGCGAGCAGTCTCCGCGTGCGAAAAATAGGCCGCGGGCACAGCCACGCCCAAAAATAACCGCCCGAAGGCCGGGGCGCCAAGTTCGTCCAGCGGAAAAATGGCCAAAAAATGGGTGGGCTATAGCCTTGGGGGGAGGGGTTGGCCAACTTCGTCCGCCGGACTCGGAATGGGGCGAGACTTTGCGAGCGCCCTCCGCGTGCCAAAAATAGACCGCAGGCACAGCCGCACCCAAAAATAACCACCCGAAGGCCAGGGCGCCAAGTTCGTCCAGCGGAAAAATGACCAAAAAACGGGTGGGCTATAGCCTTGGTGGGAGGGGCTGGCCCACTGGTCACGGGCCGGACTCCGGAATGGGGGCGAGACTTTATGAACGGCCTCCGCGCCAGTGGCAAAATAGTTTGACACAGGCACAGCCGCGCCCAAAAATAACCGCCCGAAGGCCGGGCGCCAAGCCCTTGCCCAGCGGAAAATGGCCAAAAACGGGTGGGCTATAGCCTTGGGGGAAGGGGCACAGCCAGGCCAACTTCGTCCTGCGGACTCGGAATGGGGCGAGACTTTGCGAGCACGTCCTCCCGTGTGTGTAAATAGGCCGCGGGCACAGCCGCGCCCAAGAATAACCGCCCGAAGGCCGGGCGCGCCAAGTTCATCCAGCGGAAAAATGGCCAAAAACGGGTGGGCTATAGCCTTGGGAGAGGTTGGCTAACTTCGTCCGCCCTGACTCGAATGGGGCGAGACTTTGCGCGTGCTCCGCGTGCCAAAAATAGGCCGCGCACAGCCGCTCCAAAAATAACTGCCCGAAGGTCGGGCGGCCAAGTCTGGTCCAGCGGAAAAAAATGGCCAAAAACGGGTGGGCTATAGCCTTGGGAGAGGGGGCTGGCCAACTTTCCCCTCCTCCGGTCTGGCGCTGAGCTCGGGGTCGCGACTTTGCAAAATAGGCTGTCCGCAGGCACAAAATGAATAGGCTGGGTACCAAGTTCACCCATGCACCAGCCGCGCGCCACAAAATAACCCCCGAAGTTGGCGCGCCAAGTTCCCCCAGCGGAAAAATGGCCAAAAACGGGTGGGCTATAGCCTTGGGGAGGGCTGGCCAACTTCATTCCGCCGGACTCGGAATGGGGCGAGACTTTGCGACAGGCTGTTCACTCCGAATCGTGCCAAAATAGGCCCCGGCACAGCCGCGCCATTAAAAATAACTGCCCGAAGGTCGGGCGCCCAAACCCCCAGCGGAAAAATGGCCAAAAAACGGGTGGGCTATAGCCTTGGGGGGTGGGTGTGGCCAACTTCGTCCGCCGGACTCGGAATGGGGCGAGACATTACAGCGGCCTCCAGCGCGCTGAAAATAGGCAGCGCACGAGCACAGCCGCGCCAAAAATAACCGCCCGAAGGCCGGGCTGCCAAGTTCGCTCCAGCGGAAAAATGGCCAAAAACGGGTGGTGGCTATAGCCTTGGGGGGAGGCCGGGCCCACTGGTCCGCCTCGGACTCGGAATGGGGCGAGACTTTACGAACGGCCTCCGCATGCCAAAAAAAGGACGTGGGCACAGCCGCGCCCAAAAATAACCGCCCGAAGGCCGGGGCGCCAAGTTCGTCCAGCGGAAAAATGGCCAAAAAACGGGTGGGCTATAGCCTTGGGGGGAGGGGCTGGCCAACTTCGTCCGCCGGACTCGGAATGGGGCGAGACTTTACGAGCGGCCTCCGCGTGCCAAAAATAGGCCGCGGGCACAGCCGCGCCCAAAAATAACCCCCCGAAGGCCGGGGCGCCAAGTTCGACCAGCGGAAAAAGGCCACAAAAACTGGTGGGCTATAGCCTTGGGGGAAGGGGCTGGCCAACTTCATCCGCCGGACTCCGAATGGGGCGAGACTTTGCGAGGGGCCTCCATGTGCCAAAAATAGACCGCGACACAGCCGCGTCCAAAATAACCGCCCGAAGGTCAGGCGCCAAGTTCGTCCCAGCGGAAAAATGGCCAAAAAACGGGTGGGCTATAGCCTTGGGGGAGGGGCTGGCCTACTTGGTCCGCCTCGGACTCGGAATGGGGCGAGACTTGCGAGGCTGGCCTCCACGCATGCTGGTAAATAGGCAACGGGCACAGCCAGCGCACAAAATAACCGCCCGAAGGTCGCAGGCACGCCAAACCCCCCAGCTGACATCTGCCACAAAAACGGGTGGGCTATAGCCTTGGGGTAGGGCTGGCCAACTTCGTCCGCTTGGACTGGAATGGGGCGAGACTTTGCGAGCGGCCTCCTCGTGCCAAAAATAGGCCGTGAGGCACAGCCGCGCCTTAATAATAACATCCCGACGGCCGGGCGCCAAGTTCGGCCAGCGAAAAATGGCCAAAAACGGGTGGGCTATAGCCTTGGGGAGGTGCTGAGCTAACCCTCGTCCGCTGACTCGGAATGGGGCGAGACTTTACGAATGGCCTCCGCGTGCAAAAATAGGCATGCGGGCACAGCCGCGCCCAAAAATAAACGCCCCGGTGGCGCGCCCAAGTTCGTCCAGCGGAAAATGGCCAAAAACGGGTGGGCTATAGCCTTGGGGGAGGCGTTGGCCACTGTCCGCTCGGACTCGGAATGGGGCGAGACTTTGCGAGTGGCTCCGCTGGCCAAAAATAGGCCGCACGGGCACAGCCGCTCCTAAAAATAACCGCCCGAAGGTCGGGCGCGCCCAAACCTCTCCGAGCGGAAAAATGGCCAAAAACGGGTGGGCTATAGCCTTGGGGGAGGGGTTGGCCCACTTTGGTCCGCCGGCTTAGGAATGGGGCGAGACTTTGCAATCGGACTCCAGCGTGCTAAAATAGGCCGCTGGCACAGCCAACGCCAGACAAAATAACCGCCGAAGTTGGGGGCGCCAAAACCCCCAGCGGAAAATGCCATAAAACGGGTGGGCTATAGCCTTGGGGAGGGGCTGGCTAACTCGTCTGGGCCGGACTCGGAATGGGGCGAGACTTTTTATGAGCGGCCTCCGCAGTGCTGGTGTGGGCCAGGGCTCCAGGCACAGCACATGCCAAAAATAAGATCCCAAAGGCCGGGCGCCAGGTTCATTCCAGCGGAAAAATGGCCAAAAACGGGTGGGCTATAGCCTGGGGGAGGGGCTGGCTAACTCATCTGGCTGACTCGGAATGGGGCGAGACTTTTGCAGGGGCGGCTCCACGTGGCAGAAATAGGTCCTCGGCACAGCCATTTAAAAATAACCAAACAAGGTCGGCGATTCCCAAGTCTCGCCTGCAGCGGAAAATGGCCAAAAACGGGTGGGCCACTAGCCTTGGGGGAGGGGGGCTGCCCACTTGGAATGGGGCGAGATTGTCCGCCTCTGACTCCAGCCGTGGGCGAGACTAAAAATAAACCCCCTGCGAAAAGGCTAACTCCCCATTCAATGCACAAATCCAGGCCGCGAAGTAGACACAGTGGTCTGTAGCGTGCTAGTAATATCGCAAAAATAACCCCGAAGGTCGTTGCCGCCAAAACTCCCAGCGGAGAAATGGCCAAAAATGGGTGGGCTATAGCCTTGGGGAGGCTGGCTGCCTCTTGATCTGGTCGGACTCAGAATGGGGCGAGACTTTGCGAGCGTCCTCCATATCTGCCAAAAACAGGCCGTGTACACAGCCGCACTCCAAAAATAACCTCCCCAAGGCCGGGGCGCCAAGTTCGTCCAGCGGAAAAATGGCCAAAAAATGGGTGGGCTATAGCCTTGGGGGGAAGTGCTGGCCAACTTCGTCCGCTGACTCCGAATGGGGCGAGAGACTTTGCAGCAGCCTCCGTTAAAATAGGGCGCGTGCACAGCCGTGTCCAAAAATAACTTTGCCCGAATGTCGCGCCATCAAACCCCCAGCGGAAAAATGGCCAAAAACGGGTGGGCTATAGCCTTGGGGGAGGGGATGGCTGAAACCTGTCCGCCCGAATCGAATGGGGGTGAGACATTACGAGCGGCCCCCGCGATGCCAAAAATAGGCCGCGTGCGCAGCGTGCCTGAAAACCGCCCGGAAGGTCGGCGCCAAGTCTTCCCAGCGGAAAATGGCCAAAAAACAGCGTGGCTAGTAGCCTGGGGGAGGGCTGGCCAACTCATCCGCCGGACTCGGAATGGGGCGTAGTCTTTAAGTAGCGGCCTGCTCGTGCCAGTGTAGGCCAGGCGGTCACAGCCGCGCCCAAAAATAACCCCCGAAGGCCGGCGCGCCAAGTTCGTCCCAGCGGAAAATGGCCAAAAACGGGTGGGCTTATAGCCTTGGGAGGGGCTGGCCCACTTCTGTCCGCCGGAACTCGGAATGGGGTGAGACTTACGAGCGGCCTCCTGCATGCCAATCGCTAGGCCAAGGGGCAAATGCACTACTAAAAATAACCACCTGAAGGCCGGGCGCCAAGTCTGGGCCCAGCGGAAAAATGGCCAAAAACGGTGGGCTATATCCTTTGGGGGAGGGCTGGCCAACTTCATCTGCCTCGGACTCGGAATGGGGCGAGACTTTGGGAGGGCCTCCGCAAGCCAAAATAGGCCGTGGACGTAGTCACAATGCAAAAATAACCGCCCCGAAAGGCGTAGGGCGCCAAATTCGTCCAGCCGGAAAAATGGCCAAAAACAGGTGGGCTATAGCCTTGGGGGAGGGGGTGGCCAACTTCGTCTGGCCGGACTTGGAAATGCGGTAGAGACTTTGCGAGCAGCCTCACAGACAGTGCCAGAAATAGGGACACGCGCACAGCTGCACCCGTTAAAATAACCCCCCGGAAAATCGGCAATCATGACTAAACCGGCCAGCAGCTGGAAAAATGCCCAAAAGCGGGTGGGGCGAGGCCTTGCGAGCAAGCCCGGATGCTGAAATAGGCCATGGCCCACTTCCACTCCACACAAAGACTCGAATGCTCTACGAGACTTTATGGCCTGGCCATAGCCTGTGGGAGTGGGCCAAAGCTCTCTGGCTCCAGGGCATGGGCAAGACTTGCAGCTGCCCCAAAATAACCGCCCGAAGGCCGAGCACGCTAAGTTAACTTCAAGGTCAGCAAGTGGAAAAGGCCACCGAAAAACGGGTGGGCTAAAGCCTTGTGGGGTGGGACTGGCACACCTTCGTCCGGTTTGGCTCGGAAAGGCGCGAGACTTATGAGCGGCCCTCCGACGCAAAAAATAGGCCCGTGGGCACAACCTGCGCCCAAAATAACCCAGCCCCGAAGGTCGGGCGCCAAGTTCGGCCAAGCTGAAAAATGGCCAAAAACGGTGGGCGTGTGGGCTATAGCCTTGGGGAGACTGGGGCTGGCCAAGTTCATCCACGGCAGCGGAAAAATAATCAGGACACAAAAAATGCTGGTGGGCTATAGCCTTGGGGGTGGGAGCTGGCCAAGTTCGTCCGCCTCGGACTCAGGACGGGGCGAGACTTTGCGAGCGGCCTCCGTGGTGCCAAAAAAAATAAGCCATAATGGGCACAGCCGCATTCCAAAAATAACCGCCCAAAGCCGGGCGCCGCAAATCCAGCGGAAGAAGGCCACAAAAACGGGTGGGCTATAGCCTGGGGGTAGGGCCGGCCAGATTCGTCCGGCCGGACTTGGAATGGGGCGAGACTTTCTGCAGCGGCCTCCGCGTGCCAAATAGTCCACAGCACAGCTACTGCAAAAATAACTGCTCCCAAGGTCTTTGTTGCGCCAAGTTCGCTCCAGCGGAAAAAGGCCATAAAACGGGTGGGCACTACAGCAGCAAGGGGGCTGGCTGGCCCGGTCCGTCCTCGGACCCGAATGGGGGCGGGCTTTGGGAAGCGGCCTCCGTGTGCCAAAAATTGGGCTGCGGACACAGCTGCACTTAAAGCTAACCGCCCGAAGGTCAAGGCACCCAGTTCAACCAGTGGAAAAAGGCCATAAAAGCGGGGTGGGCTATGGGCCAGGGTTGGGGGCTGGCTAAGATTCTTCACCTGGACTCAGGTGGGCGAGATCTTGCGAGCGGCCTCCGTGGTGCCAAAAATAGGCCACCCGGGCACAGTCAAGACCTAAAATAAACCGGCCGAAAGTTGGCGCTTACGCTCATCCAGCGGAAGAAGGCCACAAACGGTATTACAGCCAGGGTGGGGCCGCTGGGTTCGGTCTATCGACTCGAAATGCGAGATTTACAGCTCGCGGTGCCAAAAATAGACGCGGCACAGCCACACAAAAATAACTACCAAGGCCGGGGCCAAAGCCTATTCAACGGAAAAGGCCACAAAAACGGGTGGGCTATAGCCTTCAAAGGGGCTGGGCTGGAGCTCATTCCATTGACCCGGGAACGGGGCCGTGATTTTGGGAGCGGCTCGTAGCCAACACTAGGCCGCGGACACAGCCGCGTCAAAAAATAACAGCCCGAAGGCCGGGGCGCCAAGTTCGTCCAGCGGAAAAAGGCCACAAAAACGGGTGGGCTATAGCCTTTGGGGGTGGGGCTGGCCAAGTTCTTCTGCCGGACTCAGAATTCGACGAGACTTTGCGAGCGGCCTCCTTGTGCCAAAAATAGGCCACGGGCACAGCCGCACCCAAAAATAACCGCCCGAAGGCCGGGTGCCACGCTCATCCAGCGGAAGAAGGCCACAAAAACGGGTGGGCTATAGCCATGGGGGGTGGGGCTGGCCAAGTTCGTCCGCTCGGACTCGGAATGGGACCAGACTTTGCGAGCGGCCTCCGTGTTCCAAAATAGGCCGCGGGCACAGCCGCACCTCAAAAAAACCGCCCGAAGGCCGGGCGCCAAGTTCGTCCAGCGGAAAAGGCCACAAAACAGGTGGGCTATAGCCTTGGGGTTGGGGCTGGCCTACTTCGTCCGCCCGACTAAGAATGGAGGCCGGGGCGCCAAGACCGTCCAGCGGAAAGAGGCCACAAACAGGTGGGCTATATAGCTTGGGGGGGTGGGGCTGGCCAAGTTAAGTCCGCCGGACTCAGATAGCGCGAGACTTTGCGAGCGCCTCCGTGTGCCAAAAATAGGCCTTGGGCACAGCCAGCGCCAAAAATACCCGCCCGAAGGCCGGGCGCCAGAGATGCGTCCAGCGGAAAAAGGCCACACAAAATGGGTGGGCTATAGCCTTGGGGGTGAGGCTGGCCAGCAAATCCGCCGGACTCGGAATGGCGCGAGACTTTGCGAGCGCCTCCGTGTGCCAAAAATAGGCCGCAGGCACAGCTGCGCCCAAAAATAACCGTCCGAAGGCCGGGGCGCCAAGTTCGTCCAGCGGAAAAAGGCCACGGAAGCGCGTCGGCTATGGACAGGGGGGGTGTCGCTGGCGAACTGGGTCCGCGGGACTCGGAATGGCGCGAGGCTTTGCGAGGCGCCTCCGTGTGCCAACAATAGGCGCAGGCACAGCCGCACAAAAATACCCGCCGAAGGCCAGCGCCAAGATCGTCCAGCGGAAAAAGGCCACAAAAGCAGGTGGGCTATAGCCTTGGGGGTGGGGCTGGCCAACCGTCCTTGCGGACTGGGAATGGCGCGAGACTTTGCGAGCGCCTCCGTGTGCCAAAAAAATAGGCCGCGGGCACAGCCGTCACCAAAATACCCGCCCGAAGGCCGGGCGCCAAGTTCGTCCAGCGGAAAGAGGCCACAAAACGGGTGGGCTATAGCCTTGGGGGGTGGGGCTGGCTTCGTCCGCCGGACTCGGAATGGCGAGACTTTGCGGCGAGCAGCCTCCGTGTGCCAAAAATAGGCCGCGGGCACAGCTGCGCCCAAAATACCCGCCCCAGAAGGCCGGGGCGCCAAGTTCGTCCAGCGGTAAAAGGCCACAAAAGCGGGTGGGCTATAGCCTTGGGGGGTGGGGCTGGCCAACTTCGTCCGCCGGACTCGGAATGGCGCGAGACTTTGTGAGGCGCCTCCGCGTGCCAAAAATAGGCATCGGGCACAGCCACGGTAAAAATACCCGCCCGAAGGCCGGGGCGCCATGTTCGTCCAGCGGAAAAAGGCCACAAAAACGGGTGGGCTATAGCCTTGGGGGGTGGGGCTGGCCAACTTCGTCCGCCGGACTCGGAATGGGGCGAGACTGCGAGAAGCGGCCTCCGTGTGTGCCAAAAATAGGCAGCGAGACAGCCGCGCCCAAAATACCCGCCCGAAGGCCGGGCGCCAGAGTTCGTCCAGCGGAAAGAGGCCACAAAAGCAGGTGGGCTATAGCCTTGGGGGGGGGGGCTGGCCAACTTCGTCCGCAGGACTCGGAATGGGGCGAGCCTTTGCGAGCGCCCTCCGTGTGCCAAAAATAGGCCTTCGGCACAGCCGCGCCAAAAATACCCGCCCGAGGCCGGGCGCCAAGATCGTCCAGCGGAAAAGAGGCCACAAAACGGGTGGGCTATAGCCTTGGGGGTGGGGCTGGCCAACCGTCCGCCCGGACTCGAGAATGGCGCCGAGACTTTTTACGAGGCGCCTCCGTGTGCCAAAAATAGGCCGCGGGCACAGCCGCGCCCAAAAATACCCGCCCGAAGGCCGGGCGCCAAGTTCGTCCAGCGGAAAGAGGCCACAAAACGGGTGGGCTATAGCCTTGGGGGTGGGGCTGGCCAACCGTCCGCCGGACTCGGAATGGCGCGAGACTTTGCGGCGCCTCCGTGTGCCAAAAATAGGCCACGGCCACAGCGCGCCAAAAATAACCGCCCGAAGGCCGGGCGCCAAGTTCGTCCAGCGGAAAAAGGCCACAAAAAGCGGGTGGGCTATAGCCTTGAGGGTGGGGCTGGCCAACTTAAATCCGCGGACTCGGAATGGCCGCGAGACTTTGCGAGCGCCTCCGTGTGCCAAAAATAGCCGCGGGCACAGCGCTAAAAATACCCGCCCGAAGGCCGGGCGCCAAGTTCGTCCAGCGGAAAAAGGCCACAAAAGCAGGTGGGCTATAGCCTTGGGGAGTGGGGCTGGCCTCGCCCGTCCGCGGACTCGGAATGGCGCGAGACTTTGCGAGCAGCCTCCGTGTGCCAAAAATAGGCGTGGGCACAGCCGCACCAAAAAAATACCCCGCCCGAAGGCGGGGCGCCAAGGTCGTCCAGCGGAAAGAGGCCACAAAAAGGGGTGGGCAATAGCCTTGGGCGGTGGGGCTCCCCAACTTCGTCCGCCCGGACTCGGAATGGCGCGAGACTTTGCGGCGCCTCCGTGTGCCAAAAATAGGCGCAGGCACAGCGTGCAAAAATACCCGCCCGAAGGCCGGGCGCCAAGTTCGTCCAGCGGAAAGAGGCCACAAAAAGCGGGTGGGCTATAGCCTTGGGGGTGGGGCTGGCCAGCCCGTCCGCCCGGACTCGGAATGGCGCGAGACTGCGAGAGCGCCTCCGTGTGTGTGCCAAAAATAGGCACGCGGGCACAGCCGCGCCCAAAGCTTCTCCGCCCAAGGCAGGCGCCAAGCAAGTCGTCCAGCGGAAAGAGGCCACAAAAGCGGGTGGGCTATAGCCTTGGGGAGTGGGGCTGGCCAACCCCGTCCGCGGACTCCGAATGGCGCGAGACTGCGAGGCGCCTCCGTGTGCCAAAAATAGACGCGGAGCACAGCCGCGCCCAAAATACCCGCCCGAAGGCCGGGCGCCAAGTTCGTCCAGCGGAAAAGGGCCACAAAAGCGGGTGGGCTATAGCCAGGGGGTAGGGCTGGCCAGCCGTCCGCGGACTCGGAATGGCGCGAGACTTTGCGGCGCCTCCGTGTACCAAAAATAGGCCGCAGGCACAGCCTCGCGCCCAAAATACCGCCCGAAGGCAGGGGCGCCAAGTTCGTCCAGCGGAAAGAGGCCACAAAAAGCGGGTGGGCTATAGCCTTGTAGGGAGTGGGGCTGGCCAACTTCGTCCGCGGACTCGGAATGGCGCGAGACTTTGCGAGCGCCTCCGTGTGCAAAAATAGGCCGCGAGCACTGTAGCGCCCAAAATACCCGCCCGAGGCGGGCGCCAAGGTCGTCCAGCGGAAAGAGGCCACAAAAAGCGGGTGGGCTATAGCCTTGGGGGGTGGGGCTGGCCAACTTAATCCGCGGGACTCAGAATGGCGAGAGACTTTGCGAGCGCCTCCGTGTGCCAAAAATAGGCCGCGGGCACAGCCGCGCCTTCAAAAATACCCGCCGAAGGCCTTTGGCGCCTGGATCGTCCAGCGTAAAGAGGCAACAAAACCGGGTGGTCTATAGCCTTGGGGGGTGGGGCTGGCCAACTTCGTCCGCCGGACTCGGAATGGCGCGAGACTTTGTGAGCCGGTCCGTGTGCCAAAAATAGGCCCTTGAGGCACAGCCGCGCCAAAAATCCCGCCCGAGGCCGGGCGCCAAGTTCGTCCAGCGGAAAGAGGCCACAAAAGCGGGTGGGCTATAGCCTTGGGGGTGGGGCTGGCCAACCGTCCGCCCGGACTCGGAATGGCGCGAGACTTTCTCGAGCGGGCCTCCGTGTACCAAAAATAGGCCCGCAGGCACAGCCGCACCAGCTCAAATACCCGCCCGAGGCCGGGCGCCAAGTCGTCAAGCGGAAAGAGGCCACAAAAAGCGGGTGGGCTATAGCCTTGGGGGTGGGGCTGGCCCAGCCGTCCGCGGACTCGGAATGGCGCGAGACTTTGCGGCGCCTCCGTGTGCCAAAAATAGAGCGCGGGCACAGCCGCGCCAAAAAATCCCGCCCGAGGCCGGGGCGCCAAGATCGTCCAGCGGAAAAGAGGCCACAAAAGCGGGTGGGCTATAGCCTTGGGGGTGGGGCTGGCCAACCAAAGATCCGCCGGACTCGGAATGGCGCGAGACTTTGCGAGGCGCCTCCGTGTGCCAAAAATAGGCCGCGGGCACAGCTTGCGCTTAAAAATACCACGCCCGAGGCAGGGCGCCAAGTTCGTCCAGCGGAAAGAGGCCACAAAAGCAGGTGGGCTATAGCCTTGGGAGTGGGGCTGGCCAACTGAAATCCGCCCGGACTCGGAATGGCGCGAGACTTTGCGAGCGCCTCCGTGTGCCAAAAATAGGCGCGGGCACAGCCCGCGCAAAAAATACCGCCCGAAGGCGGGCGCCAAGTTCGTCCAGCGGAAAAAGGCCACAAAAGCAGGGGTGGGCTATAGCCTTGGGGGTGGGGCTGGCCAACCGTCCGCGGGACTCGGAATGGCGCGAGACTTTGCGGCGCCTCCGTGTGCCAAAAATAGGCCACCTTGGGCACAGCCGCGCCCAAAAATAACCCGCCTGAAGGCCGGGCGCCAAGTTCGTCCAGCGGAAAAGAGGCCACAAAAGCGGGTGGGCTATAGCCTTGGGGGTGGGGCTGGCCAACCGTCCGCCGGACTCGGAATGGCGTGAGACTGCGAGGCGCCTCCGTGTGCCAAAAAATGGGCCAGCGGCACAGCCGCGCCCACAAATACCCGCCCGAAGGCCGGGGCGCCAGGTTCGTCCAGCGGAAAGAGGCCACAAAAACGGGTGGGCTATAGCCTTGGGGGGTGGGGCTGGCCAACTTCGGCGCGCGGGATCGGCGTGGCGCGAGAGTTTGAGAGGCGCCTCCGTGTGCCAAAAATAGACCACAGGCACAGCAGCGCCCAAAATACCCGCTTGAAGGCCGGGCGCCAAAAGAGCGTCCAGCGGAAAGAGGCCACAAAAACAAGGTGGGCTATAGCCTTGGGGGTGGGGCTGGCCAACCGTCCGCCCAGGACTCGGAATGGCCGCGAGACTTTGCGAGGCTGCCTCCGTGTACCAAAAATAGGCCCGGGCACAGCCGCGCCCAAAAATACCCGCCCGAGGCCGGGCGCCAAGGTCGTCCAGCGGAAAGAGGCCACAAAAGCGGGTGGGCTATAGCCTTGGGGGTGGGGCTGGCCAACTTCGTCCGCGGACTCGGAATGGCGCGAGACTTTGCGGCGCCTCCGTGTGCCAAAAATAGGCCGCGAGCACAGCCGCGCCAAAATACCCGCCCGAAGGCCGGGCGCCAGAAGTGGGGACTGGCGTCCAGCGGAAAGAGGCCCACAAAAGCGGGTGGGCTATAGCCTTGCAGGGCGCGGGGCTGGCCAGCCGTCCGCCCGGACTCGGAATGCCAGCGCGAGACTGCGAGAAGGCCTCCGTCCGTGTGCAAAAATAGGCCTTGAGCACAGCGCGCCGCCAAAAATATCCGCTTGAAGGCGATGCGCCAAGATCGTCCAGCGGAAAGAGGCCACAAAAGCGGGTGGGCTATAGCCTTGAGGGTGGGGCTGGCCAACAAATCCGCGGACTCGGAATGGCGCGAGACTGCGAGGCGCCTCCGTGTGCCAAAAATAGGCCCTTGAGGCACAGCCGCGCCAAAATACCCGCCCGAAGGCGGGCGCCAAGTTCCGTCCAGCGGAAAGAGGCCACAAAAGCGGGTGGGCTATAGCCTTGGGGGTGAGGCTGGCCAACTTCGTCCGCCGGACTCGGAATGGCGCGAGACTTTGAGGCGCCTCCGTGTGCCAAAAATAGGCCGCGGGCACAGCGCGCCCAAAAAATCACCCTTGCCGAAGCCGTGCCATCGTCCAGCGGAAAGAGGCCTGGCTCGGTGGGCTATAGCCTTGGGGGTGGGGCTGGCCAACCGTCCGCGGACTCCAAAAGCGCGAGGTGGCGGCTATCCGCCTGCCAAAAATGGGCCGCGAACTGTACGCCAAAAATCTCCTTGAAGGCCGCCAAGGACGTCAGCGAAAGAGCGCGCAGGTGGGCTATGGCAGGGGCGTGGGGCTGGCCAACCGTCCGCCGGAAATCGGAATGGCGAGACTTTGCAGGCGCCTCCAGCGTGCCAAAAATAATACCACAGCGCCCAAAAATACCCGCCGGCCGGGCGCCAGTTCGTCCAGCGGAAAGAGGCCACAAAAACGGGTGGGCTATAGCCTTGGGGGTGGGGCTGGCCAACTTCGTCCGCGGACTCGGAATGGCGCGAGACTTTCGCGAAGGCGCCTCCGTGTGCCAAAAATAGGCCGCGGGCACAGCCGCGCCCAAAAATACCCCCCGAAGGCTGGGCGCCAGATCGTCCAGCGGAAAGAGGCCACAAAAGCGGGTGGGCTATAGCCTTGGGGGTGGGGCTGGCCAACCGATCCCGCGGACTCGGAATGGCGCGAGACTTTGCGAGGCGCCTCCGTGTGCCAAAAATAGGCGCGGGCACAGCCGCGCCAAAAATACCCGCCCGAGGCCGGGCGCCAAGATCGTCCTGCGGAAAGAGGCCACAAAAGCGGGTGGGCTATAGCCTTGAGAAGGTGGGGCTGGCCAACTTCGTCCGCGGGACTCGGAATGGCGCGAGACTTTGCGGGCGCCTCCGTGTGCCAAAAATAGACGCGGGCACAGCCGCGCCAAAAATACCCGCCCGAAGGCCGGGCGCCAAGATCGTCCAGCGGAAAAAGGCCACAAAAAGCGGGTGGGCTATAGCCTTGGGGGTGGGGCTGGCCAACTTCGTCCGCGGACTCGGAATGGCGCGAGACTTTGCGAGGCGCCTCCGTGTACCAAAAATAGACGCCGCGGGCACAGCCGCACCAAAATACCCGCCCGAAGGCCGGGCGCCAAGTTCGTCCAGCGGAAAGAGGCCACAAAAGCGGGTGGGCTATAGCCTTGGGGGTGGGGCTGGCCAACCGTCCGCGGACTCGGAATGGCCGAGACTTTCGGCGCCTCCATGTGCCAAAAATAGGCCGCGGGCACAGCCGCGCCCAAAATACCCGCCCGAAGGCGGGCGCCAAGGTCGTCCAGCGGAAAAGAGGCCACAACAGCAGGTGGGCTATAGCCTTGGGGGGTGGGGCTGGCCAACTTCGTCCGCGGACTCGGAATGGCGCGAGACTTTGCGAGGCGCCTCCGTGTGCCAAAAATAGGCCGCGGGCACAGCCGCGCCCAAAAATACCCGCCCGAAGGCGGGGCGCCCAAGTCGTCCAGCGGGAAAGAGGCCACAAAAGCGGGTGGGCTATAGCCTTGGGGAGTGGGGCTGGCCAACCGTCCGCCCGGACTCGGAATGGCGCGAGACTTTGCGGCGCCTCCGTGTGCCAAAAATAGGCAGCGGGCACAGCCGCGCCCAAAATACCCCCTTGAGGCCGGGCGCCAAGATTCGTCCAGCGGAAAAAGGCCACAAAAGCGTGGTGGGCTATAGCCTTGGGGGTGGGGCTGGCCAACCGTCCGCCCGGACTCGGAATGGCGCGAGACTGCGAGCGCCTCCGTGTACCAAAAATGAAGCTTGGGCACAGCCGCGCCAAAAATCTGCCCGAAGGCCGGGCGCCAAGATCGTCCAGCGGAAAGAGGCCACAAAAGCGGGTGGGCTATAGCCTTGGGGGTGGGGCTGGCCAACTAAATCCGCCCGGACTCGGAATGGCGCGAGACTTTGCGGCGCCTCCGTGTGCCAAAAATAGGCCTTGGGCACAGCCGCGCCAAAAATACCCGCCCGAAGGCCGGGGCGCCAAGGATCGTCCAGCGGAAAGAGGCCACAAAAGCGGGTGGGCTATAGCCTTGGGGGTGGGGCTGGCCAACTTCGTCCGCCGGACTCGGAATGGCGCGAGACTTTGAGGCGCCTCCGTGTGCCAAAAATAGACGCGGGCACAGCAGCGCCCAAAAATACCCGCCTGAAGGCCGGGGCGCCAAGTTCGTCCAGCGGAAAAAGGCCTGGCAGGTGGGCTATAGCCTTGGGGGTGGGGCTGGCCAACCGTCCGCGGACTCGGAATGGCGAGACTTTGCGAGAGGCGCCTCCGTGTGCCAAAAATAGGCCGCAGGCACAGCCGCGCCCAAAATAGTCACCCGAAGGCGGGCGCCAAGACTCGTCCAGCGGAAAGAGGGCCACAAGCGGGTGGGCTATAGCCTTGGTGGTGTAGGGCTGGCCAACCGTCCGCCCGGACTCGGAATGGCGCGAGACTTTGAGGCGCCTCCGTGTGCCAAAAATAGGCCCGGGCACAGCACAGCCGTAGCATAAAAATAACCGCCAGCAGGCCGCCAAGCCAAGATCGTCAGCGGAAAGAGGCCACAAAGCAGGTGGGCTATAGCCTTGGGGCTGGGGCTGGCCAACTTCCGCCGGACTCGGAATGGCCTTGAAGACTTGCGAGCGCCTCCGTGTGCCAAAAAATAGGCCGCGGGCACAGCCGCGCCCCAAAATCACCACTTGAAGCCGGGGCGCAAGTTCGTCCAGCGGAAAGAGGCCACAAAAGCGGGTGGGCTATAGCCTTGGGGGGTGGGGCTGGCCAACCGTCCGCCCCGGACTCGGAATGGCGCGAGACTTTGCGAGGCGCCTCCGTGTGCCAAAAATAGGCCGCGGGCACAGCCGCGCCCAAAATACCCGCCCGAAGGCCGGGCGCCAAGTTCGTCCAGCGGAAAGAGGCCACAAAAGCGGGTGGGCTATAGCCTTGGGGGTGGGGCTGGCCAACTTCGTCCGCGGACTCGGAATGGCGCCAGACTTTGCGGCGCCTCCGTGTGCCAAAAATAGGCCCGGGCACAGCCGCGCCCAAAAATACCCGCCCGAAGGCCGGGCGCCAAGTTCGTCCAGCGGAAAGAGGCCCTGGCAAAAGCGGGTGGGCTATAGCCTTGGGGGTAGGGGCTGGCCAAAATCGTCCGGGACTCGGAATGGCGCGAGACTTTGCGGCGCCTCCGTGTGCCAAAAATAGGCCTTGGGCACTGCGCGCAAAAATACCCGCCCGAAGGCCGGGCGCCAAGATTCGTCCAGCGGAAAAGAGGCCACAAAGCAGGTGGGCTATAGCCTTGGGGGTGGGGCTGGCCAACCGTCCGCGGACTCGGAATGGCGCGAGACTTTGCGAGCGCCTCCGTGTGCCAAAAATAGGCACAGGCACAGCCGCGCCCAAAAATACCCGCCGAAGGCCGGGCGCCAAGTTCGTCCAGCGGAAAGAGGCCACTGAGCGGGTGGGCTATAGCCTTGGGGGTGGGGCTGGCCAACTTCGTCCGCCGGACTCGGAATGGCGCGAGACTTTGCGAGGCGCCTCCGTGTGCCAAAAATAGGCCACGGGCACAACCGCGCCCAAAATAACCCGCCGAAGGCAGGCGCCAAGTTCGTCCAGCGGAAAGAGGCCACAAAAGCGGGTGGGCTATAGCCTTGGGGGTGGGGCTGGCCAACCGTCCGCCCGGACTCGGAATGGCGCGAGACTTTGCGGCGCCTCCGTGTGCCAAAAATAGGCCAGGCACAGCCGCGCCAAAAATACCCGCCCGAATAAGCCGGGCGCCAAGTTCGTCCAGCGGAAAAAGGCCACAAAAGCGGGTGGGCTATAGCCTTGGGGAGTGGGGCTGGCCAACCGTCCGCCGGACTCGGAATGGCGCGAGACTTTCGCGAGGCGCCTCCGTGTGCCAAAAATAGGCGCGGGCACAGCCGCGCCAAAAATACCCGCCCGAAGGCAGGCGCCAAGATTCGTCCAGCGGAAAAAGGCCACAAAAGCAGGTGGGCTATAGCCTTGGGGGTGGGGCTGGCCAGCTCGTCCGCCCGGACTCGGAATGGCGCGAGACTTTGCGGCGCCTCCGTGTGCCAAAAAAAATAGGCCGCAGGCACAGCTGCGCCTTAAAAATACCCGCCCGAAGGCCGGGCGCCAAGTTGCGTCCAGCGGAAAGAGGCCACAAAAGCGGGTGGGCTATAGCCTTGGGGGAGTGGGGCTGGCCAACTAAATCCGCCGGACTTCGGAATGGCGAGACTGCGAGAAGCCTCCGTGTGCCAAAAATAGACGCTTAGGCACAGCAGCGCCCAAAATACTCCAGCCCGAAGGCCGGGCGCCAAGATCGTCCAGCGGAAAAGAGGCCACAAAAATACCCGCAGGTGGGCTATAGCCTTGGGGGTGGGGCTGGCCAACCGTCCGCGGACTCGGAATGGCGCGAGACTTTGCGAGCGCCTCCGTGTGCCAAAAATAGGCGCGGGCACAGCAGCGCGCAAAAATACCCGCCCGAAGGCGGGCGCCAAGTTCGTCCAGCGGAAAGAGGCCACAAAGCGGGTGGGCTATAGCCTTGGGGGTGGGGCTGGCCAACCGTCCGCCGGACTCGAATGGCGCGAGACTGCGAGCGCCTCCGTGTGCAAAAATAGGCATGCGGGCACAGCCGCGCAAAAATACCCGCCCGAAGGCCGGGCGCCAAGTTCGTCCAGCGGAAAGAGGCCACAAAAGCAGGTGGGCTATAGCCTTGGGGGCTGGGGCTGGCCAACCGTCCGCGGACTCGGAATGGCGCGAGACTTTGCGGCGCCTCCGTGTGCCAAAAATAGGCCGCGGGGCACAGCCCGCCAAAATACCCGCCCGAAAACCGGGCGCGCCCAAGACCGTCCAGCGGAAAGAGGCCACAAAAGCGGGTGGGCTATAGCCTTGGGAGGTGGGTCTGGCCAACCGTCCGCCGGACTCGGAATGGCGCGAGACTTTGAAGGCGCCTCCGTGTGCCAAAAATAGGCCGCGACACAGCCGCGCCAAAAATACCGCCCCGAAGGCGGGCGCCAAGTTCGTCCAGCGGAAAGAGGCCACAAAAGCGGGTGGGCTATAGCCTTGGGGGTGGGGCTGGCCAACCGTCCGCGGACTCGGAATGGCGCGAGACTTTGCGAGGCGCCTCCGTGTGCCAAAAATAGGCCGTGGGCACAGCCGCGCCAAAAATACCCGCCCGACGGCAGGGGCGCCAAGTTCGTCCAGCGGAAAGAGGCCACAAAATCGGGTGGGCTATAGCCAGGGGGGGGGCTGGCCAACCGTCCGCCGGACTCGGAATGGCGCGAGACTTTCACGGCGCCTCCGTGTGCCAAAAAATAGGCATGCGGGCACAGCCGCGCCAAAAAATACCCGCCGAAGGCCGGGCGCCAAGTTCGTCCAGCGGAAAGAGGCCACAAAGCGGGTGGGCTATAGCCTTGGGGTGGGGCTGGCCAACTTAAATCCGCCGGACTCGGAATGGCGCGAGACTTTGCGAGCGCCTCCGTGTGCCAAAAATAGGCGCGGGCACAGCCGCGCCCAAAAATACCCGCCCGAGGCCGGGAGCCAGGTTCGTCCAGCGGAAAGAGGCCACAAGAGCGGGAGGGCTATAGCCTTGGGGGTGGGGCTGGCCAACCGTCCGCCCGGACTCGGAATGGCGCGAGACTTTGCGAGCGCCTCCGTGTGCCAAAAATAGAGCCCTTGAGGGCACAGCAGCGCCAAAAATACCCGCCCGAAGGCCGGGCGCCAGGATCGTCCAGCGGAAAGAGGCCACAAAAGCAGGTGGGCTATAGCCTTGGGGGTGGGGCTGGCCAACTTCGTCCGCCGGACTCGGAATGGCGCGAGACTTTGCGAGCGGCGCCTCCGTGTACCCAAAAATAGGCGCGGGCACAGCCCGCGCCCAAAAATACCCGCCCGAAGGCCGGGCGCCAAGTTCGTCCAGCGGAAAAGAGGCCACAAAAGCAGGTGGGCTATAGCCTTGGGGGTGGGGCTGGCCAACCGTCCGCGGACTCGGAATGGCGCGAGACTTTGCGAGCGCCTCCGTGTGCACAAAAATAGGCGCAGGCACAGCCGCGCCCAAAAATACCACGCCGAAGGCCGGGCGCCAGGTTCGTCCAGCGGAAAGAGGCCCAAAGCGGGTGGGCTATAGCCTTGGGGGGTGGGGCTGGCCAACTTCGTCCGCGGACTCGGAATGGCACGAGACTGCGAGGCGCCTCCGTGTGCCAAAAATAGACGCGAGGCACAGCCGCGCCCAAAATACCCGCCCGAAGGCCGGGCGCCAAGACCGTCCAGCGGAAAGAGGCCACAAAAGCGGGTGGGCTATAGCCTTGGGGGTGGGGCTGGCCAACTTCGTCCGCCGGACTCGGAATGGCGCGAGACTTTGCGAGCGCCTCCGTGTGCCAAAAAATGAGGCGCAGGCACAGCCGCGCCCAAAAATACCCGCCGAGGCCGGGCGCCAAGTTCGTCCAGCGGAAAGAGGCCACAAAAGCAGGGTGGGCTATAGCCTTGGGGTGGGGCTGGCCAACTTCGTCCGCCCAGGACTCGGAATGGCGCGAGACTTTGCGGCGCCTCCGTGTGCCAAAAAATAGGCCCGCGGGCACAGCCGCGCCAAAAATACCCGCCCGAAGGCAGGGCGCCAAGACCGTCCAGCGGAAAAAGGCCACAAAAACGGGTGGGCTATAGCCTTGGGGGGTGTGGCTGGCCAACATCGGAATGGCGCGAGACTTTGCGAGGCGCCTCCGTGTGCCAAAAATAGGCCGCGGGCACAGCCGCGCCCAAAAATACCCGCCCGAAGGCCGGGGCGCCAAGTTCGTCCAGCGGAAAGAGGCCACAAAAACGGGTGGGCTATAGCCTTGGGGGGTGGGGCTGGCCAACCGTCCGCGGACTCGGAATGGTGCGAGACTTTGCGAGCGCTGCCTCCGTGTGCCAAAAATAGGCCGCGAACACAGCCGCGCCCAAAAATACCGCCCGAAGGCAGGGGCGCCACGGTCGTCCAGCGGAAAAAGGCCACAAAAGCGGGTGGGCTATAGCCTTGGGGGTGGGGCTGGCCAACCGTCCGCGGACTCGGAATGTTGCGAGACTTTGCGAGGCGCCTCCGTGTGCCAAAAATAGGCCGCGGGCACAGCAGCGCCAAAAATACCCGCCCGAAGGCCGGGCGCCAAGTTCGTCCAGCGGAAACCGGCCCCCAAACCTGGTGGGCTATAGCCTTGGTGGTGGGGGCTGGCCTTGTGAGTGTGCCGGACTCGGGATGGCGCGAGACTTTGCGAGGCGCCTCCGTGTGCCAAAAATAGGCCGCGGGCACAGCCGCGCCCAAAATACCCGCCCGAGGCGGGCGCCAAGATCGTCCAGCGGAAAGAGGCCACAAAAGCGGGTGGGCTATAGCCTTGGGGGTGGGGCTGGCCAACCGTCCGCCGGACTCGGAATGGCGCGAGACTGCGGGCGCCTCCGTGTACCAAAAGTAGGCCGCGGGCACAGCCGCGCCAAAAATACCCGCCGAAGGCCGGGCGCCAAGATCGTCCCAGCGGAAAAGGGCCACAAAAGCAGGTGGGCTATAGCCTTGGGGGGTGGGGCTGGCCAACCGTCCGCCCGGACTCGGAATGGCGCGAGACTTTGCGAGCGCCTCCGTGTGCCAAATATAGGGCGCGGGCAGCCGCGCCCAAAAATACCCGCCCGAAGGCCGGGGCGCCAAGTTCGTCCAGCGGAAAGAGGCCACAAAAAACGGGTGGGCTATAGCCTTGGGGGTGGGGCTGGCCAGCCGTCCCGCGGACTCGGAATGGCGCAGGAGACTTTGCGGCGCCTCCGTGTGCCAAAAAATAGACCGCGGGCACAGCAGCGCGCAAAAATACCCGCCCGAAGCCAGGGCGCCAAGATCGTCCAGCGGAAAGAGGCCACAAAGCGGGTGGGCTATAGCCTTGGGGAGTGGGGCTGGCCAACAAATCCGCCGGACTCGGAATGGCGCGAGACTTTGAGGCGCCTCCGTGTGCCCAAAAATAGGCCGCGGCAGCACAGCCGCGCCCAAAAATACCCAGCCCGAGGGCCGGGCGCCAAGATCGTCCAGCGGAAAAAGGCCACAAATAGCGGGTGGGCTATAGCCTTGGGGTGGGGCTGGCCAACAAATCGCCGGACTCGGAATGGCGCGAGACTTTGCGAGGCATAAATCCGTGTGTACAAAAATAGGCCGCGGGCACAGCCCCGCGGCAAAAATACCAGCCCGAAGGCTGGGCGCCAAGTCGTCCAGCGGAAAAAGGCCACAAAAGCGGGTGGGCTATAGCCTTGGGGGGGCTAGTGGGGCTGGCCAACTTTCGTCCGCGGACTCGGAATGGCGCGAGACTTTGCGAGCGCCTCCGTGTGCCAAAAATAGGCCGCGGGCACAGCCGCGCCCAAAATACCCGCCCGAAGGCCGGGCGCCAAGATCGTCCAGCGGAAAAGAGGCCACAAAAGCGGGTGGGCTATAGCCTTGGGAAGTGGGGCTGGCCAACCAAATCCGCCGGACTCGGAATGGCGCGAGACTGCGAGGCGCCTCCGTGTGCAAAAATAGACCTTGGGCACAGCAGCGCCAAAAATGTCCACCCGAAGGCCGGCGCCAAGTTCGTCCAGCGGAAAGAGGCCACAAAAGCGGGTGGGCTATAGCCTTGGGGGCGGGGGGCTGGCCTAAATCCGTCCGGCGGACTCGGACTCGGAATGGCGCGAGACTTTGAGGCGCCTCCGTGTGCCAAAAATAGGCCACGGGCACAGCCGCGCCCAAAAATACCCGCCCGAGCCGGGCGCCAAGATCGTCCAGCGGAAAAAGGCCTACAGAGCAGGGTGGGCTATAGCCTTGGGGGAGTGGGGCTGGCCAACCGTCCGCCGGACTCGGAATGGCAGCGAGACTTTGCGGCGCCTCCGTGTGCCAAAAATAGGCCCAGCAGGCACAGCCGCGCCCAAAATACCCGCCCGAAGGCCGGGCGCCAAGTTCGTCCAGCGGAAAGAGGCCACAAAAGCAGGTGGGCTATAGCCTTGGGGCGTGGGGCTGGCCAACTTCGTCCGCCCGGACTCGGAATGGCGCAGACTTTGCGAGCGCCTCCGTGTGCCAAAAATAGGCCGCAGGCACAGCCGCCCAAAAATACCAGCCCGAAGGCCGGGCGCCAAGTTCGTCCAGCGGAAAGAGGCCACAAAAGCGGGTGGGCTATAGCCTTGGGGGTGGGGCTGGCCAACAAATCCGCGGACTCGGAATGGCGCGAGACTTTGCGAGGCACCTCCGTGTGCCAAAAAATAGGCCGCAGGCACAGCCGCGCCCAAAAATACCCGCCCGAAAGGCGGGGCGCCAAGACGTCCAGCGGAAAAGAGGCCACAAAAGCAGGTGGGCTATAGCCTTGGGTGGGAGCTGGCCAACCGTCCGCGGACTGGAATGGCGCGAGACTTTGCGAGAGCCCGCCTCCGTGTGCCAAAAATAGGCCTTGGGCACAGCCGCGCCCAAAATACCCGCCCAAGGCAGGCGCCAAGTTCGTCCAGCGGAAAAAGGCCACAAAAGCAGGTGGGCTATAGCCTTGGGGGAGGGGCTGGCCAGCTTCGTCCGCCGGACTCGGAATGGCGCCCAGACTTTGCGAAGGCGCCTCCGTGTGCCAAAAATAGGCCTTGGGCACAGCGCGCAAAAATACCCGCCCGAAGGCAGGGCGCCAAGTTCGTCCAGCGGAAAGAGGCCACAAAAGCGGGTGGGCTATGGCCTTAGGGGTGGGGCTGGCCAACTTACGTCCGCCCGGACTCGGAATGGCGCGAGACTTTGCGAGGCGCCTCCAGTGTGCCAAAAATAGGCGCGGGCACAGCCGCGCCCAAAAATACCAGCCGAAGGCCGGGCGCCAAGTTCGTCCAGCGGAAAGAGGCCACAAAAGCGGTGGGCTATAGCCTTGGGGGTGGGGCTGGCCAACCGTCGCGCGGACTCGGAATGGCGCGAGACTTTGCGGCGCCTCCGTGTGCAAAAAATAGGCGCGGGCACAGCCGCGCCCAAAATACCCGCCCGAAGGCCGGGCGCCAAGATTCGTCCAGCGGAAAAGAGGCCACAAAAAGCGGGTGGGCTATAGCCTTGGGGAGTGGGGCTGGCCAACCGTCCGCCCGGACTCGGAATGGCGCGAGACTTTGCGAGGCGCCTCCGTGTGTACCAAAAATAGGCCGCGGGCACAGCCGCGCCCAAAAATACCCGCCCGAAGGCAGGCGCCAAGTCGTCCAGCGGAAAGAGGCCACAAAAGCGGGTGGGCTATAGCCTTGGGGGTGGGGCTGGCCCAACTTCGTCCGCCGGACTCGGAATGGCGCGAGACTTTGCGAGCGCCTCACGTGCCAAAAATAGACCGCAGGCACAGCCGCGCCAAAATACCCGCCCGAAGGCAGGGCGCCAAGTCGTCCAGCGGAAAGAGGCCACAAAACGCGGGTGGGCTATAGCCTTGGGGAGTGGGGCTGGCCAACCGTCAGCGGACTCGGAATGGCGCGAGACTTTGCAGGCGCCTCCGTGTGCCAAAAATAGACCTTGAGCACAGCCGCGCAAATACCCGCCGAAGGCCGGGCATAGGGTCGTCCAGCGGAAAGAGGCCCAAGCAGGTGGGCTATGGCCTTGGGGGTGGGGCTGGCCAGCAACCGTCCGCAGGATTCGGAATGGCAGCGAGACTTTGCGAGAAGAGCCTCCGTGTGCCAAAAATGAACCCGCCCGAAGGCGGGCGCCAGGGGTCGTCCAGCGGAAAAGAGGCCCACAAAGCAGGTGGGCTATAGCCTTGGGGTGGGGCTGGCCAGCCGTCGCAATCTAATGCATAATAAATTTGAAAGCAATAAAATTCAATCAAAAGCACAATAATTAAATGAGTAAGGGAAGAGAATGCAGCTCAAGTTTTTTCGTGGTTAGGCAATCCCGCCTACGTCCACTTCACTCCAAGCACACCGGAGCTTGAGGATTTCACTATCCCAGAACCTTTCCCAAGCCAGCGATTACAATTGACCCAAAGAGTGTCAATAGAGGCAGCTTCAACAAAGAGATTATATCTCAAAATCTCTTCACTCAAGTGTCTCTCACACTTGTACTCTCAAAATTTGATGAGAAATGATAAATACAACAATGAATCTCTCTTTAAGAGTGGATATACAAATTACATAAAGCTCAATGATAGATTCAACGAATAATGATTCACGAAATGGAAGCTCAATGCCATGTTTGTGTGCACTTGTTGTATCACTTGCTTGAGTTGCCAAAATGAGGGTGGTTTTGAGTTTATATAGTTTTAAACTCAAAAACTAGCGATACTCTATGCACTCAAAAAACTAGCCCGTTATGCACATTGCAGTCGTGGCAACTTGCCGGTTTATGGACATCAGGTTAGCGCATTTCGTTCGGTTGCTTACTTTGCCGGTCAGTTTCTGCGGATTTGGAATCCGGTAAGCAGGATTCGGGTTGGAAACTTATTCTGCCCGTAACCCGGCTTGCAGTATATCAGTATCGGTAAGCGGATGCTACAGTAAAATATTTCCCGAAATTTCAGTTTGACCCCAAAACTTTATAAAGCGGTAGTATGACTAAAATGTTATAAAGAAGTTTGCAAATAGGTCCAATTTCAGAATTTTTAAATAATGCTTTCTCAAACCCTACCAACTTTATGAAATTATGACTTAGCCCAAACTTTATGAAATTATAGAATGGCTTAAAAATATTTAAATAATTTCAAATAAGTCCAAATCCGAAACTTTGAGAAAACATTATCAAAGCTTTTTAAAATACATGTGATTTGTTATCATCAAAATCAATATTTATAATGCCAAAAATACTATGACACTTTTCAAATAAATCCTTTACCAAAATTTTCTGCAAGCAATACTTGTTTTTATTTCAAAGTTTTTCAAAAATTCTTTCAATTTAAACCATAAACTTTGAAAAACAACCAATTTCATAAAATCATTTTCCATTAAATATGAAACATTTATAATATGAAAATAATGATTTATTCAAAAGGAATAAAACAATCAATTGCATAAAATTATTTTCCATTAAATATAAAACATTTATAATGAAAAATAATGATTTATTTAAAATGAATATTAAATAATTTAGGCTTAAAGATTAATCATTCTTAATCTTGTTTGTTATCATCAAAATCAATATTATGGAAACATATATGTTAACAATCTCCCCCTTTTTTTGATGATGACAAACATTTCATGTATTTAAGAATGATTCCACAAATTGCTCCCCTAAATATAATCTTCTTTGACAATTTGCCAATTAGCTAAATTAATGATTTAAATACATGGATTTTCTCCCCCTCATCATCAAAAGAAAAACTCAATTGGCAAAAAAATGGCAATTTTTTTTAAGATTTGAAAACATGTATTCTTCTCCCCCTTCATCATAAAAAAGAAAATGTAAAGGAAAAAAATAAGAGAAGAAAATTTGTTACCCATGTTTGTTTGAATAAGAAATTTAGACCAAAATCTCACGTAATCACATATCATCAAAATCATCAAAAGAATATTCAGAAGTGCATATTATTGTCCTTCTTTTGGTACAATATTTTGTCTCCCAACTGGACAATAAAAAAAATCAAAATACATATTATCCAAAATCATATTATATGCTCCCCTAAATATATGGCCAATTAAATTTTAACCAAAAGATTTTTACAAAAACATATCACTTTTATCTCCCCCTTTATCAAAAAAATAGATAGATACAATTGAAACAAAAAAGCATAAAAAATAATTCGATAAGATATTACCAATTTTGTGTGAGGAAAAATTTGATGAAGTCTCCCATAAATGAACAAATTCTCAAATACAACATAGTTAAAAACACTTCCATATAAGGTTTAACAAGTATAACAAACCAACAACTCCACCAAGTTATCAAGCAACACATAAGACTTAAGCATAAAACATCATCCAAATATAACATATCAAATATTAAACAACCATCATCCACAATCCATAATTATGCATATGAAAATGTAAGGTGCATATACCCAAAATGCTGAAATTCGGTTTTGTAAAATAATGAGTGAAATGGATGATTTTAAACCGATTATATTGATCAGAGATGATTTAAGATAATGGATGGTGATGATTGGATCAAAAGTGGATTAAAAGAGCTTAAATATGCAAATTCAGGTTTAACAAAAATAGAGTGAAATGGATTTTGTTTGAGCCAAAAAATTGATCCTAGAGATGAATGAAGCTAATATATGATTTAGATTGGATCAAAAATGGGTATAAAAAGGAAGCTTGAAAATATAGGAAAGCGGGTAGTTAGGTTTTTGATTTTGGGTTTAATGTGGAGAGTTGATGAAATGAAGTTTTGAAGCGAGAATTGAAGGAGTAATAGATGAATAATGATTTGGATGATTGATTTTAACAAGAAAATGAGTGAAAGATGAAGAATTTTGAGAGAAATGGAGAGTTACTGTTCACGCGTGAGAGATGATGATGAAATGATGGAAAACAAGTGAAGAAATCATGATGGAGAAGTGTTTAATGAAGATGAAATGCATGGGTAATAGTTTAAGAGATTGATCTTGGCATAAAAATGGTTGAGAAATGAAGAGGAATTGATTGGAAATGGAAGAGGGTGGCTCCATGGTTTTGAGTGAAGGAGAGAACATGTGCAGAAAACTCACACGAGAGGAAGATGAACAACACTTAAAACACGAAATCGGTTTTGCGGATTTTACTACTCGGCTTGCCGGTTAATAGGCAACAACTCACAATTCTATAAAGCGGCTTTGCGGTTAAGCTCGGAAACAAGAAATCGGAACTCGTTTCTTGGGCAACAGAAACTTGAAAGCCAGCGGCTTTCCGAAAAAGAAAATCCGATGGGCGGATATGCCCGAGCTATAACCATGAATTGAAGCTTGCCGGTTCCTTAACGGCTGGCGGTTTGAATCCTTCAAAAAACAATCGGTTTCGGATAAGCCCGAACGGAAATCCGGTTTTGTTCAACAAATTCTCAAAGCAAATTGGCTTTCCAAGTTGAAGAACGACCGATGAACCGGTTATAGGCGAGAGACCAACCAAAGCTAATCGGTTTTTGGATTGAAAATCTAGTCATCGAATGTTGTCGAGAGACAAACCAAAGCTAATCCGGTTTTGCCGGATTGAAAATCGGTTATCGAGAATTTGTTCGAAGAAATCAATAAGAAAATAATGTTTTCGGATGAATAGAAAGGGAATGTTTGCTAGCTCCTATGCTTAATACTACTCACACCATTTTATTTATGGCCTTAAAAATTTGATTAATTTTAAATCATTTTGGGAATTTAAAACTTTTCAATAAGCCATTTAATGCATGAAACACAAAAATCGTAAAAACATAAATTCACAAGCATATCAAGTTATCTAATTCATGTAGCAAAACATGAATTAAGATTCAACATTCATCATGTATATATTTTTAAACAATTATGAAACATATAAGCATTCAAAGATTAATAATTCAAGCATATCATTCATTTATCAAGCAGGCATTACATAATCATCAAAATCAACAAAAGCTATCATGATGAGTTGACAAGCTATCATCTTATATATATATAACCATGCATCATGATAAAGCACTCTCAATATTAAACACAATGATAATTCAATCATGTAAACATACAAGTATACTTTCACAAATTCAAGCTATTATCCATTTATCATGATCCATTCAACAAAATTAATATGGCAAGAATTATTACCAAAACAATTAAATCATCTTTTACTCATCTTTTTCTCTGAGATCATGCTCAAATGATTATCCTCACAAGCTTCATCAAAGGAACTCTCCACACCATTCCTTGTTTGTGGTACCTACAAAAAGAATATTCAAGTTGCGCCCTTTGGTACCCAAATGCTCTTGGGTCCTTGAGTGTTAGCAATGGTTCCTTTTGGAACCCAAACATTGACTCCATAATACACATTTCTTTTTAATTGGACATCTATTCTTACATGCCAGACCATTTGGATTGCAATAATGACATACAATTTGATCATTATTGGAGGTAGCCTTAACAAAAATAATTCTTATAATATTTTTGTTTCAAGTAAGAGCTTATACCCAAGTCCTCCTTTATCAAACACACATTTTTGTGAATTAAGCATGTTATCCAACATCTTTTTGCCCATTTGTGAATTTCAAAACATTTTCATTGAGCTCGTTACTCTTTTTAATAAGCCTGTACATTTTCTTTCATCAACTAAATCAACATGTGATTTTTCATGCTCATTATGAAATACTTTGTTTACCTTTAAATGATGCAAATTCTATCATGCAACATTTTATTATCTAACTCTAGTTCTTTAATCTTTTCATTTAATGAATCATTGCATTTTTGTAAGCATCCTTTTCATTTTCAAGTCATCTACATATGATTCCTAGATGCTCATGTGAAGTGCTTAGATTTCTCATTTGATAATGCAACTCTATCATGCAATGTTTTATTCTCTAATTCTAGAGCATGTAATCTTTGCACATAGAGATTCATTTTCATTTTGAGCTCTACCATTTTCTTTTTAAGACATGCATTCTTTTTACCAATTTTTATCCAATTATCATGCAATTCTTTAAAAGCATCATATAATTCATCATAAGTAAAAAAGATCATTTACCTCAATCGAGATCATCATCCGATTCAATCTCAATTGCCATGAGGAAGCTAGATTTGTCATTTCTTGATGCTCTTCATCATCACTTGTTTCCTCGTAGCTATCATCCCATGTGGCTACCATTGCTTTCTTCTTGAGCTTGTTGAGAAGAGGACATTCCGTTCTTATATGGCCAAGCTTCTTGCACTCATAACATTTGATTAATTCCTTCTTCTCCTTCCGGTTCTTGGGAGTCTCTAAATTTTCTTCGCTCACTTAAGTTCTTAAAAAAAGTTTTCTGAACCTCTAGCCAACATATCCATCTCTTCCTCATCAGCTCGCTTTCCTCATCACTCTCATGTTTCGAGGCTTTGAGAGCAATGTTTTCTTCTTCTCCTCATTGCCTCTTTACGGCTGCCAAGTCTTCCTGCATAAGAAATAAGAGAGGCAATTAAATCATCAATAGGTAATACATTTAAGTCCTTGGCTTCCTCAATGGCAGTCCTTTTGGTCTCCGATTCCCTTAGGGAAGTGACCTAATGAGTTTTCTTGACTTTCTCTGCTATTTGAAAAAGGAAGTTTTCCCTAGGGCTCTAGAGTGTTCACTACGTCCGTAAATCTAGTATACATAGAGTACACATTTTCATTTTGTTCCATTTGGAACAATTAAATGATATCGAGTGTATCTACTTATTTTAGATTCTTTCACTTGGTTTGTGCCTTCATAGACAACTTCCAAGTTTGTGCCAAATCTCATTAGCACTTTCGCAACTAGACACTCTATGAAACTCTTTCTTATCTAATGCACAAAAAACAAGGCATTCGGCTTTGTGCTTGGAATTTAGAAGCTTTTCTATTTCAATTCATTCCAATCCCGTGAAGGTTTTGGAATATCTTCTCCGATTTCATTTTTAGTCAAAAGGCATGAAAGGACCATTGATTAACGATTTCCCAAATTTCATAATCTAAGGCTTGCAAGTAAATTCTCATCCTAATTTTCCAATATGGGTAATCGTTTCCATCAAAGTAAGGTGGTCTAATTGTGGATTGTCCTTCCCACTAAATGTTGAGTCATATTGGGTTGCCATTGATCTTTAGCTCTAGGCGGTTAAGTCTAAACAAGAGCACCTCGCTCTGATACCAAAATGAAATATAAGTATGCAACCCAAGAGGGGGTGAATTGGAATCTTAAAAAATTATCCTAAGCAAATCCACCTGACAAGCAATCTAATGCCTTAATAAATTTGAAAGCAATAAATTCAATCAAAGCACAATAATTAAATGAGTAAGGAAGAAAAGCAAACTCAAGGATTTTTACGTGGTTCGGCAATCCCCGCCTGCGTCCACGCCTCCAAGCACACCGGGCTTGAGGATTTCACTATCCAAGCCTTTCCAAGGCTTGAGCGATTACAATTGACTTGAGGTGTCAATAAACCTTTACAACAAAGAGATTATATCTCCAATCTCTTCCACTCAAGTGTCTCTCACACTTGTACTCTCAAAATTTGATGAAAATGATAAATACAACAATGAATCTCTCTTTAAGAGTGGATATACAAATTATAGCTCAATGATGATTCAACAAATAATGATTTACGAAATGGAAGCTCAATATATATTTGTGTGCACTTGTTTATGCTTGCTTGAGTTGCCAAAAATGAATTGGTTTTGAGTTTATATAGTTTAAACTCAAAAACTAGCCGTTATCACACTCAAAAACTAAGCCGTTATGCACATTACATACATGAAGGCTTGCCGTTTTATCAGACATCCAGGTTAGCCACTTTTTCGTTACGGTGCCACTACGCCCGAATTCGGTTGCGGATTTGGAATCCGATAAGCGGATTAATTGGAAACATTCTGCCCGTAACCGGCTTGCGGGTCTATCGCAGTATCCATGGGTGGCGGATGCTACGATAAAAATATTTCCCAGAAATTTCTGATTTGACCCCAAAACTTTATAAAGCGGTAGTATGGCCCAAAATGTTATAAAAGTTTGCAAATAGGTCCAATTTCAGAATTTTAAATAATGCTTTCTCAAACCCACAACTTTATGAAATTATGAAACTTCACCTTAAACTTTATGAAATTATAGAATGGCCCAAAAATATTTAAATAATTTCAAATAAGTCCAAATCAGAAACTTTGAAAACATTATCAAAGCTTTTAAAATACATGTGATTTGGATTTATTCAAAAGGAATAAAAACAATCAATTGCATAAAATTATTTTTCCATTAAATATAAAACATTTATAATGAGAAAATAATGATTTATTTAAAATAGATATTAAATAATTTAGGCTTAAAAGATTAATCATTCTTAATCTTGTTTGTTATCATCAAAATCAATATTATGGAAACATATATGTTAACAAAAATACCGCCGAAGGCCGGGCGCCAAGTTCGTCCGAGGCGGAAGAGGCCACAAAAGCGGGTGGGCTATAGCCTTGGGGGTGGGGCTGGCCAACCGTCCGCCCGTACTCAGAATGGCGCGAGACTTTACTGAGGCGCCTCCGTGCGCCAAAAATAGGCCTTGCAGGCACAGCCGCGCCCAAAAATACCCGCCCAAAGGCCGGGCGCCAAGTTCGTCCAGCGGAAAGAGGCTCATGGTGTGCTGTATAGAGGGTGGGGCTGGCCAACCGATCCGCCCCCGGACTCAGATGGCGCGAGACTTCTGCCGGCGCCTCAAGTGTGCCAAATAGACCATGGAGCACCAGCAGCAAAAATACACCCTTGACGGCCGGGAGCCATAAGGGTCGTCCAGCGGAAAAGAGGCCACAAAAGCGGGTGGGCTATAGCCTTGGGGGGTGGGGCTGGCCAACCGTCGCGGACTCCGAATGGTATGAGACTGCGAGGCGCCTCGTGTCTCAAAAATAGGCAGCAGGCAGCCGCGCCAAAAATACCCTTGAGCCCGGGCGCCAAGACCGTCCAGCGGAAAGAGACCACAAAGCAGGTGGGCCTATGGCCTTGCAGGGTGGGGCTAGCCTTCCGTCGCCGGACTCGAATGGCCAGACTTTAGGCGCCTCGTGTGCAAAAAATAGGCTAGAACTGCTTGGCCTTAAATACCCGCCCGGCGGCGGGCGCCAAGTTCGTCAGGAGAAGAGGCCACAAAACGGGTGAGCCTGTAGAAGTGGGCAGCCCAGCAAATCCGCGGACTCAGATAAGCGCAAGACTTCTGCGAGGCGCCTCAATGTAAAAATAAACATGAACTGCTTGTAAAAATACGCCAGTAAGGCATCAAGATCGTCAGCGGAAAGAAGGCCACAAAAGCAGGTGGGCTATAGCCTTGGGGGTAGGGCTGGCCAGCTTGTCCGCCGGACTCCGGATAGGCGCGAGACTTTCCCAGGCGCCTCCGTTTACACAAAAAACAGACGCGAGAACTGGCGCGCAGCCAAAGCATCAACCCGAAGGCAGGCGTAAAGATCGTCAAGCGGAAAGAGGCCACAAAAAGCAGGTGGGCTATAGCCTTGAGGAGTGGGGCTGGCCAGCCGTCCGCGGACTCGGAATGGCGAGACTTTGCGGCGCCTCCGTGTCAGGCCAAAAATGGACGCCCAGGCACAGCTGGCCAACCGCAAAAATACCCGCCGAAGGCGCGGACACGCCAAGGTCGTCCAGCGGAAAGAGGCCACAAAAGCGGGTGGGCTATAGCCTTGGGGGTGGGGCTGGCCAGCTTCGTCCGCGGACTCGGAATGGCGCGAGACTTTGCGAGCGCCTCCGTGTGCCAAAAACAGGCCGCGGGCACAGCGCAGCGCCAAAAATACCCGCCCGAAGGCCGGGCGCCAAGGAATCGTCCAGCGGAAGAGGCCACAAAAGCGAGGTGGGCTATAGCCTTGGGGGTGGGGCTGGCCAACCCCAAGTCCGCCGGACTCAGAATGGCGCGTGACTTTAGAGGCGCCTCCGTGTGCCAAAAATAGACCGCGGGCACACAGCGCAAAAATACCCGCCGAAGGCCGGGCGCCAAGTTCGTCCCGCGGAAAGAGGCCCACAAAAAGCGGGTGGGCTATAGCCTTGGGGAAGTGGGGCTGGCCAACCGTCCGCGGACTCGGAATGGCGCGAGACTTTGCGAAGCGTGTCCGTGTGCCAAAAATAGACCGCGGGCATGCAAAGCCATGGCCCTTGGGGAAAATACCGCGCCCGAAGGCCGGGCGCGCAAGTTAAGTCCAGCGGAAAAAAACCCGAGGCCACAAAAGCGGGTGGGCTATAGCCTTGGGGGGGTGGGGCTGGCCAACTTCAATCCGCGGACTCGGAATGGCGCGAGACTGCGAGGCGCCTCCGTGTGCCAAAAATGAGGCGCGGGCACAGCCAAAAATACCCCGCCCGAGGCCGGGCGCCAAGTTCGTCCAGCGGAAAGAGGCCACAAAAAGCGGGTGGGCTATAGCCTTGGGGAGTAGGGCTGGCCAACCAATCCGCGGACTCGGAATGGCGCGAGACTTTGCGAGGCGCCTCCGTGTACCAAAAATAGGCCTTGGGCACAGCCGCGCCCAAAATACCCCGAAGGCAGGCGCAAGGTTCGTCAGCGGAAAGAGGCCACAAAAGCAGGTGGGGCTATAGCCTTGGGGAGTGGGGCTAGCCAACCGTCCGCCCGGACTCGGAATGCGCGAGACTTTGCGAGCGCCTCCGTGTGCCAAAACAGGGCAGCAGGCACAGCCGCGCCAAAATACCCCCAGAAGGCGGGGCGCAAGTTCGTCCAGCGGAAAGAGGCCACAAAAAGCGGGTGGGCTATAGCCTTGGGGGAGTGGGAGGCTGGCCAAATCGTCACGCGGACTCAGGAATGGCGCGAGACTGCGGGGCGCCTCCGTGTGCCAAAAATAGACGCGGGCACACAGCGCCCAAAATACCCGCGAAGGCAGGGCGCCAGAGATCGTCCAGCGGAAAGAGGCCACAAAAGCGGGTGGGCTATAGCCTTGGGGGTGGGGCTGGCCAACCGTCCGCCGGACTCGGAATGGCCTTGAGACTTCTGAGGCGCCTCCGTGTGCCAAAAATAGACGCCAGGCACAGCCGCGCCAAAAATACCCGCCCGAAGGCCGGGCGCCAAGTTCGTCCAGCGGAAAGAAGGCCACAAAAGCAGGTGGGCTATAGCCTTGTAGAAGTGGGGCTGGCCCAGCCGTCCGCCCCGGACTCGGAATGGCAGCGAGACTTTGCGAGGCGCCTCCGTGTGCCAAAAAATAGGCTTGTGGGCACAGCCGTGCCCAAAAACCACCCGCCGAGGCCGGGCGCCAGGATCGTCCAAGCGGAAAGAGGCCACAAAAACGGGTGGGCTATAGCCTTGGGGCTGTGGGGCTGGCCAACTTCGTCCGCGGACTCGGAATGGCGCGAGACTTTCTGCGAGCGCCTCCGTTGTGCCAAAAATAGGCAGCGGGCACAGCCGCGCCCAAAATACCCGCCCGAAGGCAGGGGCGCCAAGTCGTCCAGCGGAAAGAAGGCCACAAGCAGGTGAGAAGCTATAGCCTTGGGAAGTGGGGCTGGCCAACTCCGTCCGCGGACTCGGAATGGCGCGAGACTTTGCAGGCGCCTCCGTGTGCCAAAAATAGGCCGCAGGCACAGCAGCGCCCAAAAATACCCGCCCGAAGGCCGGGCGCCAAATTCGTCCAGCGGAAAGAGGCACACAAAAGCAGGTGGGCTATAGCCTTGGGGGGTGGGGCTAGCCAACCGTCCGCGGACTCGGAATGGCGCGAAGACTTTGCGAGGCGCCTCCGTGTGTGCAAAAATAGGCCGCAGGCACAGCCGCGCGCAAAAATCCCACCGAAGGCCGGGCGCCAAGTTCGTCCCAGTGGAAAGAGGCCACAAAAGCAGGTGGGCTATAGCCTTGGAAGTGGGGCTGTGCTTCAAATCCGCCGGACTCGGAATGGCGCCGAGACTTTGCGAGCGCCTCCGTGTGCCAAAAATAGGCAGCAGGGCACAGCCGCGCCCAAAAATGCCGCCCGAGGCCGGGCGCCAAGATCGTCCAGCGGAAGAGGCCACAAAAAGCAGGTGGGCTATAGCCTTGGGGTGGGGCTATTAACCGTCCGCGGACTCGGAATGGCGCGAGACACGGGGGCCCTCCGTGTGCCAAAAATAGGCCGCCCGGGCACAGCCGCGCCAAAATACGGCCCGAGGCGGGCGCCAAGATCGTCCAGCGGAAAAAGGCCACAAAAGCGGGTGGGCTATAGCCTTAGGGGGTGGGGCTGGCCAACCAAATCCGCCCCGGACTCGGAATGGCGCGAGACTTTGCGAGGCGCCTCCGTGTACCAAAAACATAGACCGCCGGGCAACCCAATTCGCGGAAAAGGCCACAAAAACGCGCCGGGCTGGCCAAAAATCACCCGCCCGAGACTGGCCTCCGGGCCAAATCGGCCTTGGTACATCCACCATCACCTCGCGGCACAAAGATTCGTCCAGCGGAAAGAGGCCACAAAAGCCTAAAAACGGGTGGGCTATAGCCTTGAGGAGTAGGGCTGGCCAACTTCGTCCGCGGACTCGGAATGGCGCGAGACTTTGAGGCGCCTCCGTGTGCCAAAAATAGGCCGCGGGCACAGCCGCGCCCAAAATACCCACCCGAGGCAGGGCGCCAGGATCGTCCAAGCGGAAAAAGGCCACAAAAGCGGGTGGGCTATAGCCTTGGGGGTGGGGCTGGCCAACCGTCCGCCGGACTCGGAATGGCGCGAGACTTTGCGAGCGCCTCCGTGTGCCAAAAATAGACGCGGGCACAGCCGCGCAAAATACCCTTACGAAGGCAGGGTCGCCAGGATCGTCCAGCGGAAAGAGGCCACAAAAGCGGGTGGGCTATAGCCTTGGGAGTGGGGCTGGCCAAATCCGCCCGGTTCGGAATGGCGCGAGACTTTGCGGGGCGCCTCCGTGTGCCAAAAATAGACAGCGGGCACAGCCGGCAGCCAAAAATACCCGCCCGAAGGCAGGGCGCCAAGTTCGTCCAGCGGAAAGAGGCCACAAAAAGCGGGTGTTATAGCCTTGAGGGTAGTGGGGCTGGCCAACCGTCCGCGGACTCGGAATGGCGCGAGACTTTGCAGCACCTCCGTGTGCCAAAAATAGACCGCGGGCACAGGCGCGCCAAAAATACCCGCCCGAAGGCGGGGAGGCATGGGATTCGTCCAGCGGAAAGAGGCCACAAAAAGCAGGGTGGGCTATAGCCTTGGGGGTGGGGCTGGCCAACAAATCCGCCGGACTCGGAATGGCGCGAGACTTTGCGAGGCACCTCCGTGTGCCAAAAATAGGCAGCAGACACAGCAGCGCCCAAAATACCCGGCCCGAAGGCCGGGCGCAAGATCGTCAAGCGGAAAGAGGCCACAAAAGCAGGTGGGCTATAGCCTTGGGGGTGGGGCTGGCCAACTTCGTCCGCCCGACTCCGGAATGGCGCGAGACTGCGGAGTGCCTCCGTGTGCCAAAAATAGGCCGCAGGCACAGCCGCAAAATACCCGCCCGAAGGCCGGGGCGCCAAATTCGTCCAGCGGAAAGAGGCCACAAAACCCGCAGGTGGGCTATAGCCTTGGCCACCAGTGGGGCTGGCGGGGTGGGGCTGGCCCGTCGTCCGCCGGACTCAGAATGGCGCGAGACTTTAGCGGCGCCTCCGTGTGCCAAAAATAGGCGCTTGGGCACAGCCGCGCCAAAATATCTCGCCCGAAGGCCAGGGCGCCAAGTCGTCCAGCGGAAGAGGCCACAAAAACAGGTGGGCTATAGCCTTGGGGGTTGGGGCTGGCCAACTTCGTCCGCGGACTCGGAATGGCGCGAGACTTTGCGGGCGCCTCCGTGTGCCAAAAATAGACCGCATGGGCACAGCCGCGCCAAAAGTCCCGCCCGAAGGCGGGGCGCCAAGATCGGAAGAGGCCAAGCGGAATAGCCTTGAGGCCAGCCTTCGTCCGCCGGCGGGTGGCGCTAGACTGGCAGCCCTCGTGTACCAAAAATAGGCCGCTGCTGGCTTAGCGCCAACCGTCGGGGTGCAAGTTGGACGTCCAGCGGACTCCTGGCAGATGGCGCGAAGAGCAATCCGCGGACTCAGCGAGACTTTGCCAGAGGCGCCTCCGTGTGCCAAAAATAGGCCTTGGGCACAGCCGCGCCCAAAAATACCCGCCCGAGGCCGGGCGCAAAATTCGTCCAGCGGAAAGAGGCCAAAAAAAGCGGGTGGGCTATAGCCTTGGGGGTGAGGCTGGCCAACCAAATCCGCGCGGACTCGGAATGGCGCGAGACTTTGCGAAGGTGCCTCCGTGTGCCAAAAATAGACGCGGGCACAGCCGCGCCCAAATACCCTTGCACGAAGGCAGGGCGCCAAGTTCATCCAGCGGAAAGAGGCCACAAAGCAGGTGGGCTATAGCCTTGGGGAGTGGAGCTGGCCAACGTCGTCCGCGCCGGACTCGGAATGGCGCCAGACTTTCACGGCGCCTCCGTGCGGCAAAAATAGGCCTTGGGCACAACCGCGCCAAAATACCCGCCCGAAGGCCGGGCGCCAAGTTCGTCCAGCGGAAAGAGGCCACAAAAGCAGGTGGGCTATAGCCTTGGCTGGTGGGGCTGGCCAACCCTCCGCCAGCGAAGGCGGGCGCAAGTTCGTCAGCGAGAAGAGGCCGCCTGGTGAGCTGGCAACTTGGACTCGGAATGGTAGCCCGAGTGCGAGGCACCTCCGTGTGCCAAAAATAGGACATGCGCCACACAGCCGCGGCAATAAATACCCGCCCGAAGGCCGGGGCGCCAAGATTCGTCCAGCGGAAAGAGGCCTGGCAAAATGGGCTATAGCCTTGGGGAGTGGGGCTGGCCAACAATCCGCCGGACTCGGAATGGCGTGAGACTTTGCGGCGCCTCCGTGTGCCAAAAATAGGCCATGAGCACAGCAGCAGCCCAAAAGTACTCCCTTGAAAGCCCGGGCGCCAAGTTCGTCCAGCGGAAAGAGGCCCAAAAGCAGGTGGGCTATGGCCTTGGCCCGGGTGGGGCTGGCCAACCGTCCGCGGACTCGGAATGGCGCGAGACTTTGCGAGCGCCTCCGTGTGCCAAAAATAGGCATGAGGCACACCGCGCCCAAAATACGACCACCCGAAGGCCGGGCGCCAAGTTCGTCCAGCGGAAAGAGGCCACAAAAGCAGGTGGGCTATAGCCTTAGGGGGTGGGGCTGGCCAACCGTCCGCCGGACTCGGAATGGCGCGAGACTTTGCGAGGCGCCTCCGTGTGCCAAAAATAGGCCGCGGGCACACCGCGCAAAAATACCCGCCTTGAGCCGGGCGCCAAGACCCGTCCAGCGGAAGAGGCCACAAAAAAGCAGGTGGGCTATAGCCTTGGGAGTGGGGCTGGCCAGCCGTCCGCGGACTCGGAATAGCGCCAGACTTTGCAGGCGCCTCCGTGTGCCAAAAATAGGCCATGAGGCACAGCAGCGTCCAAATACCGAAGGCGAAGGCGCCAAGTTCGTCCAGCGGAAAGAGGCCACAAAAGCGGGTGGGCTATAGCCTTGGGGGTGGGGCTGGCCAACCGTCCGCCCGGACTCGAATGGCGAGATACTTAGCGAGGCGCCTCCGTGTGCCAAAAATAGGCCGCGGGCACACCGCGCCAAAAAATACCCTTGAGGCCGGGCGCCAAGTTCGTCCAGCGGAAAAGAGGCCACAAAAGCAGGTGGGCTATAGCCTTGGGAAGTGGGGCTGGCCAGCCAAATCCGCGGACTCGGAGATGGCGCGAGACTTTGCGGCGCCTCCGTGTGCCAAAAACAGGCAGCAGGCACACCAGCGCCCAAAAATACCCCGAAGGCAGGCGCCAAGTTCGTCCAGCGGAAAGAGGCCACAAAAGCGGGTGGGCTATAGCCTTGAGGGTGGGGCTGGCCAACTTCGTCCGCGGACTCGGAATGGCGCCAGACTTTGCGAGCGCCCTCCGTGTGCCACAAATAGAGCTGCGGGCACACCAGCGCCCAAAAATACCCCGAAGGCGGGCGCAAGTTCGTCCAGCGGAAAGAGGGCCTAAAAGCGGGTGGGCTATAGCCTTGGGGGTGGGGCTAGCCAACCGTCGCGGACTCGGAATGGCGCCCGACTTTGCGAGGGCGCCTCCGTGTACCAAAAATAGGCGCTTGGGCACAGCCGCGCAAAAATACGCCGCCCGAGGCCGGGCGCCAAGATCGTCCAGCGGAAGAGGCCACAAAGCAGCGGGTGGGCTATAGCCTTGAGGAGTGGGGCTGGCCAACTTCGTCGCCGGACTCGGAATGGCGCCAGACTGCGAGGCGCCTCCGTGTGCCAAAAATAGGCCGTGAGGCACACCAGCGCAAAAATACCCGCCCGAGGCCGGGCGCCAAGATCGTCCAGCGGAAAGAGGCCACAAAAGCGGGTGGGCTATAGCCTTGGGAAGTGGGGCTGGCCAACCAAATCCGCGGACTCGGAATGGCGCGAGACTTTGAAGCGCCTCCGTGTGCAAAAATAGGCCGCCGAGCACACCATGACGCCCAAAAATCTCCTTGAAGGCCGGGCGCCAAAGTCGCGTCAAGCGGAAAGAGCCACAAAAGCAGGTGGGCTATAGCCTTGGGAAGTAGGGCTGGCCAGCCGTCCGCGGACTCGGAAGAGGCGCGAGACTTTGTAGCGGCGCCTCCGTCTTGCCAAAAATAGAGCAGGCACAGTCACAGAACGAGTCAAAAATACCGCCCGAAGGCTGGGGTGCCAAGATCGTCCAGCGGAAAAAGGCCACAAAAGCGGGTGGGCTATAGCCTTGGGGAGTGGGGCTGGCCAACCGTCCTCGGACTCGGAATATACGAGAACATTGCGAGGGTGCCTCAGTGTGTGCCAAAAATAGGCAGCGAGGACAGCCGCGCCCAAAAATACCCGCCCGAAGGCAGGGCGCCAAGTTCAATCCAGCGGAAAAAGGCCACAAAAGCAGGTGGGCTATAGCCTTGAGGGTGGGGCTGGCCAACCCGCCGCGGACTAGGAATAGCGCGAGACTTTGCGAGGCACCTCCGTGTCCCAAAAATAGGCCGCGGCACAATTCAAGCCCAAAAATACCAGCCGAGGCCGGGCTCAAGTTCGTCCAGCGGAAAAAGGCCACAAAAAGCAGGTGGGTTAAAGCCTTGGGGAGGTGAGGCTGGCCAACCGTCCGCCCGGACTCGGGAATGGCGCGAGACTTTGCGAGGCACCTCCGATATACCAAAAATAGGCCGCGGGCACAGCGAACGCCAAAAATACCCGCCCGAAGCCCGGGCGCCAGGATTCGTCCAGCGGAAAAGGCCTAAAAGCAGGTGGGCTATAGCCTTGGGGAGTGGGGCTGGCCAACCCGTCCGCGGACTCGGAATAGCCTGCGAACTTTCGAGGCACCTCCGTGTGCCAAAAATAGGAGCGGGCACAGCCGCCCAAAAATACCTGCCCGAAGGCCGGGCGCCAAGTTCGTCCAGCGAGAAAAGGCCACAAAAAGCGGGTGGGCTATAGCCTTGGGGAGTGGGGCTGGCCAACCGTCCGCGGACTCGGAATGGTGCGAGACTTTTGCGAGGCGCCTCCGTGTCCCAAAAATAGGCCGTGGGCACAAGCCATTGCCAAAAATACCCGCCCGAAGGCGGGGCGCCAAGATCGTCCAGCGGAAAAGGCCACAAAGCAGGTTGGGCTATAGCCTTGGGGGTGGGGCTGGCCAACTCCGTCCGCGGACTCGGAATGGCGCGAGACTTTGCGAGGCGCCTCCGTGTGCCAAAAATAGGCAGTGGCGCAGCCGCGTCCTAAAAATACCCGCCCAAAGGCCGAGGCCAAGGTAATCAGTAGCGGAAAAAGGCCACAAAAGCAGGTGGAGCTATATAGCAACGCTTGGGGGTGGGGCTGGCCAACCGTCCGCACCGGACTCGGAATGGCCAGAGACTTTGCGAGGCGCCTCGTGTGTACCAAAAATAGGCGCGGACACAGCCGCGCCAAAAATACCTGCCCGAAGGCCGGGCGCAGGATTAAATCCAGCGGAAAAGGCCACAAAAGCAGGTGGGCTATAGCCTTGGGGGTGGGGCTGGCCAACCGTCCGCCGGACTAGGAATGGCACGAACTTTGAGAGCGCCTCCGTGTCCAAAAATAGGTCTTGAACTGCACAGCCGCGCCCTAAAAATACCCTCCCGAAGGCCGGGCGCCAAGTTCGATCCAGGCGGAAAAATGCCACAAAACGGGTGGGCTATAGCCTTGGGGGTGGGAGCTGGCCAACTTCGTCCGCGGACTCGGAATGGCGCGAGACTTTGCGAGCGTCTCCGTGTGCCAAAAATATGCCCGGGCACAGCCGCGCCCAAAAATACCAGCCGAAGGCAGGGCAGCCAAGTTAAATCCAGCGGAAAAAAGGCCACAAAAAGTGGGTGGGCTATAGCCTTGGGGGTGGGGCTGGCCAACCGTCCGCGGACTCGGAATGGCGCGAGACTTTGCGAGGCGCCTCCGTGTGCCAAAAAATAGGCCCGCGGCCACAGCATGCGCTCAAAAATACACGCCGGATGGCAGGGCGCCAAGTTCGTCCAGCGGAAAAAGGTCACAAAAGCGGGTGGGCTATAGCCTTTGGGGTGGGGCTGGCCAACCGTCCGCGGACTCGGAATGGCGTGAGACTTTGCGGCGCCTACGTGTGCCAAAAATAGGCCACAGGCACAGCCGCGCCCAAAATACCCTCCCGAAGGCCGGGGCGCCAAGTTCGTCCAGCGGAAAAAGGCCCCCAAAACCGGGTGGGGTATGGCGTTGGGGGGGGGGGCTGGCCAACCGTCGCAGGACTCGGAATGTGCGCGAGACTTTGCGAGGCACATCCGTGTCCCAAAAATAGGCCGTAGGCACAGCCGCGCCAAAAATATACCCGGACGAAGCCAGGCGCAAGACAAATCCAGCGGAAAAAGGCCACAAAAGCGGGTGGGCTATAGCCTTGTGGGTTAGGGCTGGCCAACCGTCCGCGGACTCGGAATGGCGCGAGACTTTGCGGGCGCCTACGTGTGCCAAAAATAGGCGCGGCCACAGCAGCGCCCAAAAATACTGCCGGATCGCAGGGGCGCCAAGTTCGTCCAGCGGAAAAAGGTCACAAAAGCAGGTGGGCTATAGCCTTGGGGGTGGGGCTGGCCAACCGTCCGCCCGGACTCGGAATGGCGTGAGACTTTGAGGCGCCTCCGTGTGCCAAAAATAGGCCACAGTACAGCCCAGCCCAAAAGTACCCTTGCCCGAGGCGGGCGCCAAGTTCGTCCAGCGGAAAAAGGTCACAAAAAGCGGGTGGGCTATAGCCTTGGGGGTGGGGCTGTCCAACTTCGTCCGCAGGACTCAGAATAGTGCGAGACTTCCCGAGGCACCTCCGTGTCCCAAAAATACCCCGAGGCCAGGCGCCAAGTTCGTCCTAGCGGAAAAGGCCACAAAAGCGGGTGGGCAATAGCCTTGGGGGTGGGTCTGGCCCACTTCATCCGCCGGACTTGGAATGGCGCAAGACTTTGCGGCGCCTCAAGTGTGCAAAAATAGGCCACGGCCACAGCCGCACCAAAAATACCCGCCCGGATGGCAGGGCGCCAAGTTCGTCCAGCGGAAAAAGGCCACAAAAGCGGGTGGGCTATAGCCTTGGCCCGGGTGGGGCTGGCGACCCCGTCCGCGGACTCGGAATGGAGCGAGACTTTACGAGGGCGACTCCGTGTTCTAAAAATAGGCCCGCCCAGTACAGCAGCGCCCAAAATACCCGCCTGAAGACCGGGCGCCAAGTTCGTCCAGCGGAAAAAGGCCACAAAAGCGGGTGGGCTATAGCCTTGAGGAGTGGGGCTGGCCAACTTATTCCGCCCGGACCGGAATGGTGTGAGATTTTGCGAGGCACCTCCGTGATTCAAAGTTAGGCAGCGGGCACAGCCGCGCCCAAAAATACCGTCCGAAGCCGGGCGCCAAGATCGTCCAGCGGAAAAAGACCAAAAAGCGGGTGGGCTATAGCCTTGGGGAGTGGAGTGCAGCCAAGCAATCCGCCGGACTCGGAATGGTGCGAGACTTTGTGAGGCGCCTCCGTGAGGCCAAAAATTGGCAGCAGGCACAGCCGCACCAAAAATACCCTTGAAGCCGGGCGCCAAGTTCGTCCAGCGGAAAAGGCCACAAAGCGGGTGGGCTATAGCCTTGGAGGGTGGGGCTAGCCCACTTCGTCCGCCCGGAGTCGGAATGGCGCCAGAGACTTTGCGAGGCGTCTCCGTGTGCCAAAAATATGCCCAGGCACAGCCAGCCCAAAATACCTGCCCGAAGGCAGGGCGTAAGTTCGTCAGCGGAAAAAGGCCACAAAGTGGGTGGGCTATAGCCTTAGGGGGTGGGGCTGGCCAACTTCGTCCCGCGGACTCGGAATGGCGCGAGACTTTGCGGCGCGCCTCCGTGTACCAAAAATAGGCGCGGCCACAGCCGCGCCATCAAAATACCAGCCGGATGGCGGGGCGCGCAAGGTCGTCCAGCGGAAAAAGGTCACAAAAGCGGGTGGGCTATAGCCTTGGGGGTGGGGCTGGCCAAATCCCCGCCCCGGACTCGGAATGGCGTGAGACTTTGCGAGGCGCCTACGTGTGCCAAAAATAGGCCACAGGTACAGCCGCGCCCAAAATACCCTTGACGAGCCGGCGCCAAGTTCGTCCAGCGGAAAAAAGGTCACAAAGCAGGTGGGCTATAGCCTTGGGGGTGGGGCTGTCCAACTTCGTCCATGGGACTCGGAATGGTGCGAGACTTTCGAGGCACCTCCGTGTCCCAAAAATACCCCGAAGGCCGGGCGACAAAGTTCGTCTAGCGGAAAAAGGCCACAAAAACGGGTGGGCAATAGCCTTGGGGGTGGAGTCAGCCCCAGCTTCATCCAGCCGGACTTGGAATGGCGCAAGACTTTGCGCGCCTCCGTGTGCAAAAAATAGGCCACAGCCACAGCCGCACCCAAAATACCCGCGGATGGCGGGCGCCAAGTTCGTCCAGCGGAAAAAGCCACAAAGCGGGTGGGCTATAGCCTTGGCCAGGTGGGAGCTGGCGACTTCGTCCGCGGACTCGGAATGGGCCGAGACTTTGTGAGGCGACTCAGTGTTCTAAAAATAGGCCCACAGGTACAGCGCGCCCAAAAATACCCGCCTGAAGACGGGCGCCAAGTTCGTCCAGCGGAAAAAGGCCACAAAAGCGGGTGGGCTATAGCCTTGGGGGTGGGGCTGGCCAACTTATTCCCGCGGACCGGAATGGTGTGAGATTTTGCGAGGCACCTCCGTGATTCAAAGTTAGGCCGCAGGCACAGCCGCGCCAAAATCTCGCCGAGGCAGGCGCCAAGATCGTCAAGGCGGAAAAAGGCCACAAAAGCAGGTGGGCTATAGCCTTAGGGAAGTGGAGTCTAGCCAACCGTCCGCCGGACTCGGAATGGCCTTGAGACTTTGTGGCGCCTCCGTGAGCAAAAAAATTGGCCGCGGGCACTGCCGCCCCAAAAATACCCGCCCGAAGCCAGGCGCCAAGTTCGTCCAGCGGAAAAAGGCCCTGCTTGGGGTGGGCTATAGCCTTGGGGTGGGGCTAGCCCGCTTAAATCCCGCGGAGTCGGAATGGCGCCAGACTTTGCGAGGCGTCTCCGTGTGCCAAAAATATGCCCGGGCACAGCCGCGCCCAAAAATACCTGCCCCGAAGGCGGGCAGCAAGTTAAATCCAGCGGAAAAGGCCACAAAAGTGGGTGGGCTATAGCCTTGGGGTGGGGCTGGCCAACCGTCCGCGGACTCGGAATGGCGCGAGACTTTGCGGCGCCTCCGTGTACCAAAAATAGACCGCGGCCACAGCCGCGCAAAATACCAGCCGGATGGCAGGCGCCAAGTTCGTCCAGCGGAAAAAGGTCCATAAAAGCAGGTGGGCTATAGCCTTTGGGGAGTGGGGTTAGCCAACCGTCCGCGGACTCGGAATGGCGTGAGACTTTGCGGCGCCTACATAATGCAAAAATAGGCCACAGGCACAGCCGCGCCCAAAAGTACCCTCCCGAAGGCGGGCGCCAAGTTCGTCCGAGCGGAAAAAGGTCACAAAAGCGGGTGGGCTATAGCCTTGGGAGGTGGGGCTGGCCAACCGTCCGCAGGACTCGGAATGGCGCGAGACTTTCACGAGGCACATCCGTGTCCCAAAAATAGAGCGCAGGCACTGCTTGCGCCAAATATCTCTCGCCCGAGGCCAAGGCGCCAAGATCGTCCAGCGGAAAAAGGCCTGGCTTGGGTGGGCTATAGCAGGGGGTTGGGGCTGGCCAACTTCGTCCGCCGGACTCGGAATGGCGCGAGACTGCGAGCGCCTCACGTGTGCTAAAAATAGGCCTTGGCACAGCCGCGCCATCTACCCGCCGGATGGCGGAGCGCCAAGTTCGTCCAGCGGAAAAAGTCACTAGCAGGTGGGCTATAGCCTTGAGGGTGGGGCTGGCTAACCAAATCCGCCCGGACTCGGAATGGCGTGAGACTGCGAGGCGCCTCGTGTGCCAAAATAGGCCACAGTACAGCCGCACCCAAAAGTACCACGCCCGAAGGCCGAGGCCAAGACCGTCCCGAGCGGAAAAAGGTCACAAAAGCGGGTGGGCTATAGCCTTGAAGGTGGGGCTGGCCAACTAAATCCGCCCGGACTCGGAATGGCGTGAGACTTTGCGAGGCGCCTCGTGTGCCAAAAATAGGCCACTGAGTACAGCCGCGCCCAAAGTACCGCCCGAGGCGGGCGCCAGTTCGTCCAGGCGGAAAAAGGTCACAAAAGCGGGTGGGCTATAGCCTTGGGGGTGGGGCTGTCCAACCGTCCGCGGGACTCAGAATGGTGCGAGACTTTCTGAGGCACCTCCGTGTCCCAAAAATACCCCGAAGGCCGGCGGCAAGTTCGTCTAGCGGAAAAAGGCCACAAGCGGGTGGGCAATAGCCTTGGGGAGGTGGAGTCAGCCCACTTCATCCATAGGACTTGGAATGGCGCAAGACTTTGCGAGGCGCCTCCGTGTGCAAAAAAATAGGCCACAGCCACAGCGCACCAAAAATACCCGCCGGATGGCGGGGCAAGCAAGATCCAATCAACGGAAAAAGGCCACAAAAAGCGGGTGGGCTATAGCCTTGGCGGGTGGGGCTGGCCCGACCGTCCGCCCGGACTCGGAATGGGCCGAGACTTCGAGGCGACTCCGTGTGCTAAAAATAGGCCACAGGTACAGCCGCGCCCAAAAATACCCGCCTGAGACCGGGGCGCCAAGTTCGTCAGCGGAAAAAGGCCACAAAAGCGGGTGGGCTATAGCCTTGGGGGTGGGGCTGGCCAACTTATTCCGCGGACCCGGAATGGTGTGAGATTTTGCGAGGCACCTCCGTGGTTCAAAGATCAGGCCCGTGAGCTGCAGCCGCACCCAAAAATACCCGCCCGAAGGCAGGGCGCCAAGATCGTCCAGGCGGAAAAAGGCCACAAAAGCGGGTGGGCTATAGCTTGTAGGAGTTAGGTCAGCCAACCGTCCGCGGACTCGGAATGGCGCGAGACTTTGTGAGCGCCTCCGTGAGCAAAAATTGGCAGCAGGCACAGCCGCACCAAAATACCCCCGAAGCCGGGCGCCAAGTTCAATCCAGCGGAAAAAGGCCACAAGCGGGTGGGCTATAGCCTTGGGGGTGGGGCTAGCCACTTAAATCCGCGGAGTCGGAATGGTGCCAGACTGCGGCGCCTCCGTGTGCCAAAAATAGGCCGTAGGCACAGCGCGCCCAAAAATACCCGCCGAAGGCGGGCGCCAAGACTAAATCCAGCGGAAAAAGGCCCTGTGGGTGGGCTATAGCCTTGAAGTGGGGCTGGCCAACCGTCCGCGGACTCGAATGGGGCGACACTTTGTGGCTGCCTCCGCGTGCCAAAAATGACCATGAGCACAGCGCGCCCAAAAATAACCGCCCGACGGCGGGGCTAGGTTCGTCCAGCGGAAAAATGGCCAAAAGCGGGTGAGCTATAGCCTTGCAGGAGGGCTGCCCAACCGTCCGCGGACTCGGAATGGGGCGAGACTTTGCGGCGGCCTCATGAGCTAAAAATAGACCATAGGCACAGCCCGCGCCCAAAAATAACCGTCCGAGAGGTCGGCGGCAAAAACCCCAGCGGAAAAATGGCCAAAAACGGGTGGGCTATAGCCTTGGGGAGGGCTGGCCGCCGTCGCCCGGACTCGGAATGGAGGCGAGACTTTGCGGCGGCCTCCGCGTGCCAAAAATAGGCGCGGGAACAGCCGAACAAAAATAGCCGCCCGAAGGCCAGGGCGCCAAGTTCGTCCAGCGGAAATATGGCCAAAAAAGCGGGGTGGGCTATAGCCATGGGGAGAGGGCTGGCCAACCGTCCGCGGGACTCGGAATGGGGTGAGACTTCTGAGCGGCCTCCAGCGTGCCAAAAATAGACGCGGGCTCAGCCGCACCGAAAAATAACCCACGAAGGCAGGGCGCCAGCCAAGTCGTCCAGCGGAAAAATGGCCAAAAGCGGGTGGGCTATAGCCTTGGGGGAGGGCTGGCCAACCGTCCGCGAACTCGGAATGGGGCGAGAGGCTTTGCGGCTGCCTCTGTGTGCCAAAAATAGGCCTTGGCGCAACCGCAGCTTAAAAATAACCGCCCGAAGGTCGTGCGCCCAAACCCCAGCGGAAAAATGGCCAAAAAACGGGTGGGCTATAGCCTTCGGGGGAGGAGCTGGCGACCGTCCGCGGACTCGGAATGGGGCGAGACATTGCGAGTGGCCTCCGCAGTGCCAAAAATAGTCCGCATGGCACAGCCGCACCCAAAATAACCCACCCGAAGGCGGGGCGCCAAGTTCGTCCAGCGGAAAAATGGCCAAAAAGCGGGTGGGCTGTAGCCTTTGGGGAGGGGCTGGCCAACCAAATCCGCGGACTCGGAATGGGGTGAGTCTTTGCGGCGGCATCCGCGTGCCAAAAATAGGCGCGGGGCACAGCCGCGCCAAGAATACCCGCCCGAAGGCAGCGAGGCCAAGTTAAATCCACCGGAAAAAGGCCACAAGCAGGGTGGGCTATAGCCTTGAGGGTGTGGGGCTGGCCAAATTCGTCCGCGGACTCGGAATGGCGAGACTTTCGAGGCACCTCCGTGTGCGAAAATAGAGCCTTGAGCACAGACGCGCAAAAATACAGGCCCGAAGGCCGGCGCCAAGTTCATCAGCGGAAAAGAGGCCACAAAAGCGGGTGGCCTATAGCCTAAGGGGTGGGGCTGGCCCACTTCGTCCGCCGGACTCGGAATGGCGCGAGACTTTGCGGCGCCTCCGTGTGCCAAAAATAGGCAGCGGGCACAGCCGCGCCCAAAAATACCCTTGCGAAGGCCGGGCGCATCAAGATGCGTCCCGAGCGGAAAAAGGCCACAAAAGCGAGTGGGCTATAGCCTTGTGGGGTGGGGCTGGCCAACCGTCCGCCGGACTCGGAATGGCGTGAGACTCTGCGGCGCCTCCGTGTCAAAAAATAGGTCGCAGGCACAGCAGCGCCAAAATACCTGCCGGAAGCCGGGCGCCAAGTTCGTCCAGCGGAAAAAGGCCACAAAAGCGGGTGGCCTATAGCCTAGAAGGTGGGGCTGGCCGACTTCGTCCGCGGACTCGGAATGGCGCGAGACTTTGCGAGGCGCCTCCGTGTGCCAAAAATAGGCAGCGGGCACAGCCGCGCCCAAAATACCCGCCCGAAGGCCGGGCGCCAAGATCGTCCAGCGGAAAAAGGCCACAAAAGCGAGTGGGCTATAGCCTTGTGGGGTGGGGCTGGCCAACTTCGTCCGCCCGGACTCGGAATGGCGCGAGACTTTACGAGATGCCTCCGTATCCCAAAAATAGGGCCTTGGCACAGCGCGCCCAAAATCCACCCGCCGAAGGCCGGGCGACAAGATCGTCCAGCGGAAAAAGGCCTAAAAGCGAGTGGGCTATGGCCTTGGGAGTGGGGCTGGCCAGCTTCGTCCGCCGGACTCGGAATGGCGCGAGACTGCGGCGCCTCCGTGTACCAAAAATAGGCGGCGGGCGCGAAGCGCCTCCGTGTACCAAAAATAGCGGCGGACACAGCCGCGCCCAAGGGGGTAGGGCTGCTACTCCCGAGCCGGGCGCCAAGTTCGTCCAGCGGAAAAAGGCCACAAAAGCGGGTGGGCTATAGCCTTGGGGGTGGGAGCTGGCCCACAAAAATCCGCCGGACTCGGAATGGCCTTGAGACTTTACGAGATGCCTCCGTGTCGCAAAAAATAGGACGGCAGGCACAGCCAGCCCAAAATACCCGCCCGAAGGCCGGGCGCCAAGATCGTCCAGCGGAAAAAGGCCACAAAAGCGGGTGGGCTATAGCCTTGGGGTGGGGCTGGCCAACCGTCCGCGGACTCGGAATGGCGCGAGACTTTGCGAGGCACCTCCGTGTGCCAAAAATAGGCGCGGACACAGCCGCGCCCAAAAATACCCTTGAAGGCCGGGCGCCAAGGTCGTCCAGCGGAAAAAGGCCACAAAAAGCAGGTGGGCTATAGCCTTGGGGAGTGGGGCTGGCCCACTTCGTCCGCCCGGACTCGGAATGGCGCGAGACTTTGAGAGGCGCCTCCAATGTCATAAAAATAGGGCCAGCGGGCACAGCCGCGCCCAAAAATACCCGCCAAGTCCGGGCGCCAAGTTCGTCCAGCGGAAAAAGGCCACAAAAGCGGGTGGGCTATAGCCTTGGGGAGGGGCTGGCCAACTTCGTCCGCTTCGAACTTCGGAATGGGCGAGACTTTGCGGCGGCCTCTGCGTGCCAAAAATAGGCCTTGGGCGCAGCCGCGCCAAAAATAACCGCCCGAAAGTCGGCCTTCGCCCAAACCCCAGCGGAAAAATGGCCAAAAGCGGGTGGGCTATAGCCTTCGGGGAGGAGCTGGCGACTTAGTCCAAAATCGGACTCGGAATGGGGCGGAGACATTGCGAGTGGCCTCAGCGTACCAAAAATAGTCCGCGGGCACAGCCGCACCCAAAAATAACCCACGAAGGCCGGGCGCCAAGTTCGTCCAGCGGAAAAATGGCCAAAAAACGGGTGGGCTGTAGCCTTTGGGGGAGGGGCTGGCCAACCGTCCGCGGACTCGGAATGGGGTGAGTCTTTGCGGCGGCATCCGCGTGCCAAAAATAGGCCAGCGGGCACAGCCAGCGCACAAAATACCCGCCCGAAGGCGGCGGGCCAAGATTAAATCCACCGGAAAAAGGCCACAAAAGCAGGTGGGCTATAGCCTTGAGAGTGGGGCTGGCCAAATTAGATCCGCGGACTCGGAATGGCGCGAGACTTTACGAGGCAACTCCGTGTGCGAAAATAGGCGCGAGGCACAGACAGCGCCCAAAAATACAGGCCCCGAAGGCAGGCGCAAGATTCGTCCAGCGGGAAAAGGCCACAAAAGCAGGTGGCCTATAGCCTAGGGGTGGGGCTGGCCCACGTCCGCCGGACTCGGAATGGCGCGAGACTGCGAGGCGCCTCCGTGTTCCAAAAATATGCAGCTAGCACAGCAGCGCCCAAAAATACCCTCCCGAAGGCGGGGGCGCCAAGATCGTCCAGCGGAAAAAGGCCACAAAAGCAGTGGGCTATAGCCTTGTGGGGTGGGGCTGGCCAACCGTCCGCCCGGACTCGGAATGGCGCGAGACTCTGCGAGCGCCTCCGTGTCCAAAAATAGGTCGTGAGCACAGCCGCGCCCAAAAAATACCTGCCGGAAGGCAGGCGCCAAGTTCGTCCAGCGGAAAAAGGCCACAAAAGCAGGTGGCCTATAGCCTAGGGAGTGCGGCTGGCCGACTTAATCCGCGGACTCGGAATGGCGCGAGACTGCGAGCGCCTCCGTGTGCCAAAAATAGGCAGCGGGCACAGCCGCGCCCAAAATCCCGCCGAAGGCCGGGCGCCAAGTCGTCCAGCGGAAAAAGGCCACAAAAGCGAGTGGGCTATAGCCTTGTGGGGTGGGGCTGGCCAACCGTCCGCGGACTCGGAATGGCGCGAGACTTTACGAGATGCCTCCGTATCCCAAAAATAGGGGCGGGCACAGCCGCGCAAATTACCCGCCGAAGGCCGGGCGACAAGTTCGTCCAGCGGAAAAAGGCCACAAAAGCAGTGGGCTATAGCCTTGTGGGGTGGGGCTGGCCAACCGTCCGCCCGGACTCGGAATGGCGCGAGACTCTGCGGCGCCTCCGTGTCAAAAAATAGAGTCGCGGGCACAGCCGCGCCCAAATCCCGCCCGAAGGCAGGCGCCAAGTTCGTCCAGCGGAAAAAGGCCACAAGCGGGTGGGCTATAGCCTTGGGGGTGGGGCTGGCCAACCGTCCGCCGGGACTCGGAATGGCGCGAGACTGCGAGGCACCTCCGTGTGCCAAAAATAGGCGCGGACACAGCCGCGCCCAAAAATACCCGCCCGAGGGCGGGCGCCGGTCGTCCAGCGGAAAAAGGCCACAAAAGCGGGTGGGCTATAGCCTTGGGGTGGGGCTGGCCCACTTCGTCCGCCCGGACTCGGAATGGCGCGAGACTTCTACGAGACGCCTCCGTGTCGCAAAAATAGGGCCAGGGCACAGCCGCACCAAAAATACCCGCCCGAAGTCAGGCGCCAAGTTCGTCCAGCGGAAAAAGGCCACACACACGGGTGGGCTATAGCCTTGGGGGGTGGGGCTGGCCCACTTCGTCCGCCGGACTTGGAATGGGGCGAGACTTTGCGAGCGGCCTCCGTGTCCCAAAAATAGGCAGCTGGCATAGCCGTGCCCAAAAAAACCCTTTTGGAGGCCGGGGCGCCAAGTTCGTCCAGCGGAAAAAGGCCACAAAAACGGGTGGGCTATAGCCTTGGGGGGTGGGGCTGGCCAACCGTCCGCGGACTCGGAATGGCGCGAGACTGCGAGCGCCTCCGTCCGTGTCAAAAATAGACAGCGGGCACAGCCGTGCCAAAAATACCACCCGAAGGCCGGGCGCCAAGACCGTCCAGCGGAAAAAGGCCACAAAAGCAGGTGGGCTATAGCCTTGGGTGGTGGGGCTGGCCAAGTTTGTCCGCCCGGACTAGGAAAGGCGCGAGACTTTGCGAGCGCCTCCGTGTGTCAAAAATAGGCCGCGGGCACAGCCGTACCCAAAAATACCCGCCCGATGGCAGGGCGCCAAGTCGTCCAGCGGACAAAGGCCCTAAAAGCGGGTGGGCTATAGCCTTGGGGAGTGGGGCTGGCCAACTTCTACCGGACTCGGAATGGCGCGAGACTTTGCGAGGCACCTCCGTGTGCCAAAAATAAGCCGCGGGCACAGCCGCGCCCAAAAATACTCGCTTGAAGGCGGGCGCCAAGACCGTCCAGCGGAAAAAGGCCAAAAAGCGGGTGGGCTATAGCCTTGGGTGGTGGGGCTGGGCAAGTTCGTCCGCCCCGGACTCGGAATGGCGCGAGACTTTGCGAGCGCCTCCGCGTCAAAAATAGGCCGCAGGCACAGCCGCGCCCAAAAATACCCCCGAAGGCCGGGCGCCAAGTTTGTCCAGCGGACAAAGGCCACAAGCAGGTGGGCTATAGCCTTGGGGAGTGGGGCTGGCCAACCGTCCGCGGACTCGGAATGGAGCGAGACTTTGCGAGGCGCCTCCGTGTGCCAAAAATAGGACACGGGCACAGCCGCGCCCAAAAATACCCGCCCGAAGGCCGGGGTACCAAGTTCGTCTAGTGGAAAGAGGCCACAAAAACGGGTGGGCTATAGCCTTGGGTGGTGGGGCTGGCCAAGTTCGTCCGCTGGACTCGGAATAGCGCGAGACTTTGCGAGGCACCTCCGTGTGCCAAAAATAGGCCGCGGGCACAGCCGCGCCAAAAATACCCGCCCGGCCAGGTCGCCAAGTTCGTCCACGGGAAGAAGGCCACAAAAGCAGGTTGGCTAGAGCCTTGGGGGTGGGGCTGGCCCACTTCGTCCAGCCGGACTCGGAATGGCGCGAGACTTTGCGAGGCACCTCCGTGTGCCAAAAATAGGCCTTGAGGCACAGCATGCGCCCAAAAATACCCGCCCGAGGCGGGCGCCAAGTTCTTCCAGCGGAAAAAACGCCACAAAAGCAGGTGGGCTATAGCCTTGGGGGTGGGGCTGGCCCGCCCGTCCGCCAGACTCGGAATGGCGCGAGACTTTTCGAGCCTCCGTGTGCCAAAACTAGGCAGCGGGCACAGCTGCGCCCAAAAATACCAGCCCGAAGGCCAGGTCGCCAAGTTCGTCCACGGAAAAGGCCACAAAAAGCGGGTTGGCTAGAGCCTTGGGGGGTGGGGCTGGCCAACTTCGTCCGCCGGACTCGGAATGGCGCGAGACTTTGCGAGGCACCTCCGTGTGCCAAAAATAGGCCGTGGGCAGAGCCGCGCCCAAGAATACCCGCCGAAGGCCGGGCGCCAAGACCGTCCAGTGGAAAAGGCCACAAAAGCGGGTGGGCTATAGGCTTGGGGGTGGGGCGGCCCGACCGTCCCCCGGACTCGGAATGGCGCGAGACTTTGCAAGGCACCTCCGTGTCCTAAAAATAGGCATGAGCACAGCCGCGCCAAAATTACCCGCCGAAGGCCAGGCGCAAGTTCGTCCAGTGGAAAAAGGCCACAAAAGCGGGTGGGCTATAGGCTTGAGGGGTGGGGCCGGCCCGCCGTCCGCCGGACTCGGAATGGCGCGAGACTTTACGAGAGCGCCTCCGTGTGCGATAAAGTAGGCAGCGGGCACTGCCGCGCCCAAAAATACCCGCCCGAAGGCCGGGGGGCCAAGATCGTCCAGCGGAAAAAGGCCGAAAAAAACCGGTGAAGCTATAGCCTTGGGGGTGGGGCGGGCCAACCGTCCGCTGGACTCGGAATGGCGCGAGACTTTGCGGCGCGCCTCCGTGTGCCAAAAATAGGCCATGGGCACAGCAGCGCCCAAAAATACCCTCCCGAAGGCAGGGCGCCAAGTTCGTCCAGCGGGAAAAGGCCTGCAGGTGGGCTATAGCCTTGGGGGTGGGGCTGGCCAACCGTCTGCCGGACTCAGAATGGCGCGAGACTTTGTAAGGCGCTTCCGTGTGCCAAAAATAGGCCTTGAGCACCCTGCCGTGCCCAAAAATACCCGCCCGAAGGCAGGCGCCAAGATCGTCCAGCGGAAAAAGGCCACAAAAAGCGGGTGGGCTATAGCCTTGGGGGTGGGGCTGGCCTCGCCGTCCGCCCGGACTCGGAATGGCGCGAGACTTTGCGAGGCGCCTCCATGTGCCAAAAAAGAAGACGCGGGCACAGCCGCGGCCAAAAATTAGCCGAGGCCGGGCGCCAAGTTCGTCCAGCGGAAAAAGGCCACAAGCGGGTGGGCTATAGGCTTGGGAGGTGGGGCTAGCCAAATTAGTCCGCCCGGACTCGGAATGGCGCGAGACTTTGTGAGGGGCCTCCGTGTGCCAAAAATAGACGCGGGCACAGCCGCATCCAAAAATAATCGCCCGAAGGCCGGGCCGCCAAGTTCGTCCAGCTGAAAATGGCCGCCAAGGCCGGTGGGCTATGGCCGTGGGGGGTGGGGCGGGCCACCGGCGTCCGCCGGACTCTGAAGGGCGCGAGACTTTACGAGGGCCTCCGTGTACAAAGTATAGGCCTCGGGCACAGCCCGCCAAAAAATAACCGCCCGAAGGCAGGCGCCAAGTTCGTCCAGCGGAAAAAGGCCACAAAAACGGGTGCGCTATAGCCCTGGGGGGTGGGGCTGGCCAACTTCGTCCGCCGGACTCGTAATGGCGCGAGACTATACGAGGGGCCTCCGTGTACCAAAAATAGGCCGCGGGCTCAGCAGCGCCCAATAATAACCACCCGAAGGCCGGGGCGCCAAGTTCGTCCAGCGAAAAAAGGCCACAAAATCGGGTGGGCTATAGCCTTGGGGGAGTTGGGCTTGCCAACCGTCCAAGCGGATTCGGAATGGCGTGAGACTTTGCGAGGGGCCTCTTTGTGCCAAAAATTGGCCGTGGGCACAGCCGCACACAAAAATAACCCCCGACGGCCGGGGCGCCAAGTTCGTCCAGTGGAAAAAGGCCACAAAAACGGGTGGGCTATAGCCTTGGGGGGTGGGGCTGGCCAACTTCGTCCGCCGGACTCGGAATGGCGCGAGACTTTGCGAGGGGTTTCCGTGTGCCAAAAATAGGCCTCTGGAACAGCCGCGCCCAAAAATAACCACCCGAAGGCCGGGGCGCCAAGTTCGTCTAGCGGAAGAAGGCCACAAAAACGGGTGGGCTATAGCCTTGGGGGGTGGGGCTGGCCCATTTCGTCCGCGGACTCGGAATGGCGTGAGACTTTGCGAGGTCCTCCGTGTGCAAAAATAGGCCGCGGACACAGCCGCGCCAAAATAACCGCCCGAAGGCAGGCGCCAAGTTCGTCCAGCGGAAGAAGGCCCTGCAAAAGCGGGTGGGCTATAGCCTTGGGGAGTGGGGCTGGCCCATTTCGTCCGCCCCGGACTCGGAATGGCATGAGACTTTGTGAAGGTCCTCCATGTGCCAAAAATAGGCCGCGGACACAGCCGCGCCCAAAAATACCTTTCGCCGAAGGCCAGGGCGCCACGTTCGACCAGCGGAAAAAGCCCCACAAAACCGCTGGGCTATACCCTCGGGGGGTGGCGCTGGCCATCCCGCTCCGCCGGACTCGGAATGGCGCGAGACTTTGCGAGCGGCCTCCGTGTGCCAAACATTGGCCCAGCAGGTACAGTCGTGCCAAAAAATAACCGCCCGAAGGCCGGGCGCCAAGATTCGCCCAGCGGAAAAAGGCCACCAAAGCGGGTGGTCTATAGCCTTGAGGGGATGGGGCTGGCCAACTCCGTCCGCCGGACTCGGAATTGCGAGACTTTGCGAGGGCCTCCGTTTGCCAAAAATAGACGCGGGTAAAGCGCGCCAAAAATAACTGCCCGAGGCTGGGCGCCAAGTTCGTCCAGCGGAAAAAGGCCACAAAAGCGGGTGGGCTATAGCCTTGGGGGTGGGGCTAGCCAACTAAATCCGCGGACTCGGAATGGCGCGAGACTTTGCAAGGGTCTCACGTGTGCCAAAAATAGACGCGGCCACAGCAGCGCCAAAAATAACCCCGAAAGGCCGGGCGCCAAGTTCGTCCAGCGAACAAAGGCCACACAAGCGGGTGGGCTATAGCCTTGGGGGTGGGGCTTGCCAACCGTCCGCGGATTGGAATGGCGTGAGACTTTGCGAGGGCCTCCGTGTGCCAAAAATTGGCCATGGGCACAGCCGCACACAAAAATAACCCCGAAGGCCGGGCGCCAAGTTCGTCCAGGGCAAAAAGGCCACAAGAGCAGGTGGGCTATAGCCTTGGGGGTGGGGCTGGCCAACAAATCCGCGGACTCGGAATGGCGCGAGACTTTGCGAGGGCCTCCGTGTGCCAAAAATAGACGCAGGGCACAGCCGCGCCCAAAAATACCCGCCCGAAGGCCGGGCGCCAAGTTCGTCCAGCGGAAAGAGGCCACAAAAGCGGGTGGGCTATAGCCTTGGGGGTGGGGCTGGCCAACCGTCCGCCGGACTCGGAATGGCGCGAGACTTCACGAGGGCCTCCGTGTGCAAAAAATATAGGCCTTGGGCACAGCCCCGCCAAAAATAACCGCCGAAGGCAGGGCGCCAAGTTCGTCCAGCGGAAAAAGGCCACAAAAAGCGGGTGGGCTATAGCCACAGGGGGTGGGCTGGCCAACCGTCCGCCGGACTCGGAATGGCGCGAGACTATGCGAGGGCCTCCGTGTGCCAAAAATAGGCGCGGGCACAGCAAGCGCCCAATGTAAGCGCCCGAGGCCGGGCGCCAAGTTCGTCCAGCGAAAAAGGCCACAAAGCGGGTGGGCTATAGCCTTGGGGGTGGGGCTTGCCAACTTCGTCCGCTGGATTCGGAATGGTGTGAGACTTTGCGAGGGGCCTCCGTGTGACAAAAATTGGCCGTGGGCACAGCCGCACACAAAAATAACCCCCGACGGCCGGGGCGCCAAGTTCGTCCAGTGGAAAAAGGCCACAAAAACGGGTGGGCTATAGCCGTGGGGGGTGGGGCTGGCCAACCGTCCGCCGGACTCGGAATGGCGCGAGACTTTGCGAGGGGTTTCCGTGTGCCAAAAATAGGCCTCTGGAACAGCCGCGCCCAAAAATAACCACCCGAAGGCCGGGGCGCCAAGTTCGTCTAGCGGAAGAAGGCCACAAAAACGGGTGGGCTATAGCCTTGGGGGGTGGGCCTGGCCCATTTCGTCCGCCGGACTCGGAATGATGTGAGAGTTTGCGAGGGCCCTCCGTGTGCCAAAAATAGGCCGCCGGCACAGCCGCGCCCAAAAATAACCGCCCGAAGGCCGGGGCGCCAAGTTCGTCCAGCGGAAAATGGCCACCAACAGGGGTGGGCTATAGCGTTGGGGAGTGGAAAATAACCACCCGAAGGCCGGGGCTCCAAGTTCGTCTAGCGGAAGAAGGCCACAAAAACGGGTGGGCTATAGCCTTGGGGGGTGGGGCTGGCAAACATCGTCCGCCGGACTCGGAATGGCATGAGAGTTTGCGAGGGGCCTCCGTGTGCAAAAAATAGGCCGCGGGCAAAGCCATGCCCAAAAATAACCGCTCGAAGGCCAGGGCGGCAAGTTCGTCCAGCGGAAAAAGGCCACAAAAACGGGTGGGCTATAGCCTTGGGGAGTGGGGCTGGCCAACTTCGTCCGCCGGACTCGGAATGGCGTGAGACTTTGCGAGGGCCCTCCGTGTGCCAAAAATAGGCCGCGGGCACAGCCGTACCCAAAAATAACCGCCCGAAGGCCAGGGCGCCAAGTTCGTCCAACAGAAAAAGAACCCAAAAACGGGTGGGCTATAGCCTTGTGGGGTGGGGCTGGCCAACTTCGTCCGCCGGACTCGGAATTGCGCGAGACTTTGCGAGGGGCCTCCGTCTGCCAATAATAGGGCACGGGCACAGCCGCGCCCAAAATAACCGCCGAAGGCGGGGCGCAAGTCGTCCAGCGGAAAAAGGCCACAAAAGCGGGTGGGCTATAGCCTTGGGGGTGGGGCTGGCCAACCGTCCGCGGACTCGGAATGATGTGAGTTTGCGAGGGCCCTCCGTGTGCCAAAAATAGGCCGCCGGCACAGCCGCGCCCAAAAATAACCGCCCGAAGGCCGGGGCGCCAAGTTCGTCCAGCGGAAAAAGGCCACCAAAACGGGTGGGCTATAGCCTTGGGGAGTGGAAAATAACCACCCGAAGGCTGGGGCGCCAAGTTCGTCCAGCGGAAAAAGGCCACAAAAACGGGTGGGCTATAGCCTTGGGGGGTGGGGCTGGCAAACATCGTCCGCCGGACTCGGAATGGCATGAGAGTTTGCGAGGGGCCTCCGTGTTCCAAAATAGGCCTTGGGTACAGCCGCGCCCAAAAATAACCGCCCGAAGGCAGGGCGCCAAGTTCGCCCAGCGGAAAAAGGCCACAAAAGCGGGTGGGCTATAGCCTTGGGGGTGGGGCTGGCCAACCAATCCGCGGACTCGGAATGGCGAGACTTTGCGAGGGCCCTCCGTGTGCCAAAAATAGGCCGCCCGGCACAGCCGCGCCAAAAATAACCGCCCGAGGCCGGGCGCCAAGTTCGTCCATCGGAAAAAGGCCACCAAAGCAGGTGGGCTATAGCCTTGAGGGGAGTGGAAAATAACCCCCCGAAGGCATGGGCGGCAAGTTCGTCCAGCGGAAAAAGGCCACAAAAACGGGTGGGCTATAGCCTTGGGGGTGGGGCTGGCAAACATCGTCCGCCCGGACTCGGAATGGCGTGAGAGTTTGCGAGGGCCTCCGTGTGCCAAAAATAGGCCGCGGTCACAGCCATGCCCAAAAATAACCGCTCGAAGGCCAGGCGGCAAGTTCGTCCAGCGGAAAAAGGCCACAAAAGCGGGTGGGCTATAGCCTTGGGGAGTGGGGCTGGCCAACCGTCCGCGGACTCGGAATGGCGTGAGACTTTACGAGGCCCTCCGTGTGCCAAAAATAGACGCGGGCACAGCCGTGCCCAAAAATAACCGCCGAAGGCCAGGCGTCAAGTTAAATCCAGCGGAAAAAGGCCCCAAAAGCGGGTGGGCTATAGCCTTGTGGGGTGGGGCTGGCCAACCGTCCGCCCGGACTCGGAATGGCGCGAGACTTTGCGAGGGCCTCTGTCTGCCAATAATAGAGCACGGGCACAGCCGCACTGAAAATAACCGCCCGAAGGCGGGGCACCAAGTTCGTCCAGCGGAAATAGGCCACAAAAGCGGGTGGGCTATAGCCTTGGGGGTGGGGCTGGCCAACCGTCCGCCGGACTCGGAATGATGTGAGAGTTTGCGAGGGCCCTCCGTGTGCCAAAAATAGGCCTTGGGCACAGACCTTAGCGCCAAAAATAACCGCCCAAAGGCAGGGCGCCAAGTTCGTCCAGCGAAATAGGCCACCAAAAGCAGGTGGGTTATAGCCTTGAGGGGGTGGGCTGGCCCCGACTTAAATCCGCGGACTCGGAATGGCGCGAGAGTTTCTGGCGGCCTCCGTGTGCCAAAAATAGGCCACGGGCCTTAGCCACGCAGCAAAAATAACCGCCCGAAGGCCGGGCGCCAAGGTCGTCCAGCGGAAAAAGGCCACAAAAGCAGGTGGGCTATAGCCTTGGGGGTGGGGCTGGCCCGCCGTCCGCCCGGACTCGGAATGGGCGAGACTTTCCGAGGGCCTCCATTTGCCAAAAATAGGCTGCTGGCGAGCCGAGCCCAAATTAACCACCGAAGGCAGGGCGCCAAGTTCGTCCAGCGGAAAAAGGCCACAAAAGCAGGTGGGCTATAGCCTTGGGAGATGGCGCTGGCCGACTTCGTCCGCGGACTCGGAATGACACGAGACTTTTGAGGGGCCTCCGTGTGCCAAAAATAGGCCATGGGTACAGCCGTGCCCAAAAATAACCCCGAAGGCCGGGCACCTAGTTCGTCCAGCGGAAAAAGGCCACACAAGCGGGTGGGCTATAGCCTTGTGGGTTGGGGCTGGCCAACTTCGCCCGCCCGGCCTCGGAATGGAGCGAGACTTTGCGAGGGCCCTCCGTGTGCCAAAAATAGACCGCTGGCACAGCCGCCCAAAAATAACCGCCAGAAGCCCGGGCGCCAAGTTCGCCCAGCGGAAAAAGGCCACAAAAGCGGGTGGGCTATAGCCTTGGGGGTGGGGCGTGCCGACCGTCCGCGGACTCGGAATGGGCGAGACTTTGCGAGGCCCTCCATGTGCCAAAAATAGGCCGCGGTCACAGCCCGCGCCAAAAATAACCGACCGAAGGCGGGCGCCAAGATCGTCCAGCGGAAGAAGGCCTAAAAAAGCAGGTGGGCTATAGCCTTGGGGGTGGGGCTGGCCCTTCGACCGCCCGGACTTGGAATGGCGCGAGACTTTCACGAGAGGCCCTCCGGGTGAAAAACATAGACCTCGGACAGAGCCGCGCCCAAAAATAACCGACCTAAGGCCGGGCGCCAAGTTCGTCCAGCGGAAGAAGGCCTCAAAAGCGGGTGGGCTATAGCCTTGTGGGGTGGGGCTGGCCAACCGTCCGCGGACTCGGAATGGAGTGAGAGTTTGCGAGGACCTCCGTGTGCCAAAACTAGGCCGCGGGCGTAGCCACCCAAAAATAACCACCAAGAGGCCGGGCGACATGCTCGTCCAGCGGAAAAAGGCCACAAAAGCGGGTGGGCTATAGCCTTGGGGGTGGGGCTGGCCAACTTCGTCCGCGGACTCGGAATGGAGCGAGACTTGGCGAGGAGCCCTCCATGTGCCAAAAATAGACGCGCGGTCACAGCCGCGACCAAAAATAGATTGAAGGCCCGCCAAGTTCGTCCAGCGAAGCAGGCCTCAAAAGCGGGTGGGCTATAGCCTTGGGGGTGGGGCTGGCCCCGCCGACCGCCCGGACTTGGAATGGCGCGAGACTTTCGAGGACCTCGGGTGAAAAACATAGAGCGCGGACACAGCCGCGCCCAAAAATAACCGCCGAAGGCCAGGCGCCAAGTTCGTCCAGCGGAGAAAGGCCACAAAAGCGGGTGGGCTATAGCCTTGCGGGAAGTGGGGCTGGCCAACCGTCCGCCCGGACTCGGAATGGCGCGAGACTTTGTGAGGGCCTCCGTGTGCCAAAAAAAAGCGTGGGCACAGCCGCACCGAAAAATAACCGCCCGAAGGGCGGGGCGCAAGATCGTCACGGAAAAAGGCCTGAAAGCGGGTGGGCTATAGCCTTGGGGAGTGGGGCTGGTCGACTTCGTCCGCCGGACTTGGAATGGTGCGAGACTTTAAGAGGGCCTCCGTGTACAAAAAATAGGCGCGGGCACAGCCGCGCCAAAAATAACTGCCCAGCCCGGGCGCCAAGTTCGTCAGCGGAAAAAGGCCACAAAAGCGGGTGGGCTATAGCCTTGGGAGGTGGGGCTGGACAACTTAGTCCAGCGGGACTCGGAATGGCGCGAGACTTTCCGAGGTGCCTCCGTGTACCAAAAAGAGGCGCAGGCACAGCCGCGCAAAAATAGCCGCCCGAAGGCCGGGCGCCAAGACCGTCCAGCGGAAAAAGGCCACAAAAGCAGGTGGGCTATAGCCTTGGGGGTGGGGCTGGCCACCTTAAATCCGCCGGACTCGGAATGGCGCGAGACTTTGCGAGGGCCTCCGTGTGCCAAAAATAGGCCCGCGGCCACAGCCGCGCCCAAAAATAACTGCCCGAAGGCAGGCGCCAAGTTCGTCCAGCGGAAAAAGGCCACAAAAACAGGTGGGCTATAGCCTTGTGGGGTGGGGCTGGCCACCTTCGTCCAGCGGACTCGGAATGGTGCGAGACTTTGCGAGGGCCTCTGTGTGCCAAAAATAGGCCGTAAACTGCAGCCGCGCCCAAAAATAACCTCCGAAGGCAGGCGCCAAGTTCCCAGCTGCGGGCATAGCCTTGGGGGTGGGGCTGGCCAATAGTAGGCTGCGGGCATAGCTGCACCCAAAAAAATAACCACCTGAAGGCCGAGGCACGGGAGTTCGTCAGCGGACCAAGGCCACAAAAATGCAGGTGGGCTATAGCCTTGGGGTGGGGCTGGCCAAGTTCCCAGCTGGACTCGGAATGGGGCGAGACTTTACGGCGGCCTCCGTGTGCCAAAAGTAGACCGCGGGCACAGCCACGCCCAAAAATAACCACCCGAAGGCCGGGCGCCAAGTTCGTCCAGCGGAAAAATGCCACAAAAAGGGGGCCATAGCCTTGTGGGGTGGGGCTGGCCATGTTCGTCCGCGGGACTCGGAATGGGGTGAGACTTTGCGGCGGCCTCCATGTGCCAAAAATAGGCGCGCGAACAGCCATGCCAAAAATAACCACCGAAGGCGGGCGCCATGTTCGTCCAGCGGAAAAGGGCCACAAAAAGCGGGTGGGCTATAGCCTTGGGGGTGGGGCTGGCCAAGTTCGTCCGCGCCGGACTTCGGAATGGGGTGAGACTTTCTAGGCGGCCTCTGTGTGCCAAAAATAGGCCCCAGGCACAGCCGCGCAAAAATAACCCAAAGGCCGGGGCGCAAGAGTTCATCCAGCGGAAAAAGGCCACCAAAGCGGGTGGGCTATAGCCTTAGGGGGTGGGGCTGGCCAAATTCGTCCCCGGACTCGGAATGGCGCGAGACTTTGCGAGCACCTCCGTGTCCCAAAAATAGGCCGCGGACTCAGCCGCGCGCAAAAATAACCGCCCGAAGGCCGGGCGCCAAGATCGTCCAGCGGAAAAAGGCCACAAAAGCGGGTGGGCTATAGCCTTGGGGGTGGGGCTGGCCAACTTCATCCGCGGACTCGGAATGGCGCGAGACTTTGCGAGGAACCTCCGTGTGCCAAAAATAGGCCGCGGGCACAGCCGCGCCCAAAAATACCTCGCCCGATGGCGGGCGCCAAGTTCGTCCAGCGGAAAAAGGCCACAAAAGCGGGTGGGCTATAGCCTAGGGGTGGGGCTGGCCAACTAAATCCGCGGACTCGGAATGGCGCGCGACTTTGCCAGTCGCCTCCGTGTGCCCAAAATATCCCGCGGACACAGCCGCGCCCAAAAATACCCGCCCGAAGGCCGGCGCCAAGATCGTCCAGCGGAAAAAGGCCACAAAAGCGGGTGGGCTATAGCCTTGGGGAGGGGCTGTAGCCCACTTAAATCCGCCAGACTCGGAATGGCCGAGACTTTGCGAGGAACCTCCGTGTACCAAAAATAGGCAGCGGGCACAGCCGCGCCCAAAAATACTCAGCCCGAAGGCCGGGCGCCAAGTTCGTCCAGCGGAAAAAGGCCACAAAAGCGGGTGGGCTATAGCCTTGGGGGTGGGGCTGGCCCACTACCGTCCGCCCGGACTCGGAATGGCGTGAGACTTTGCGAGGCACCTCCGTGTCCCAAAAATAGGCGCGGGCTCAGCCGCGCCAAAAATAACCGCCCGAAGGCAGGGCGCCAAGTTCGTCCAGCGGAAAAAGGCCACAAAGCGGGTGGGTTATAGCCTTGGGGGGTGGGGCTGGCCAACCGTCCGCCCGGACTCGGAATGGCGCGAGACTTTGCCAGGCGCCTCCGTGTGCCAAAAATAGGCCGGAGGCAGCAGCGCCCAAAATTACCTGCCAGAAGGCGGGGCGCCAAGTTCGTCAGCGGAAAAAGGCCACAATAGCGGGTGGGCTATAGCCTTGGGGGTGGGGCTGGCCAACTTCGTCCGCGGACTCGGAATGGCGCGAGACTTTGCGAGGCACCTCCGTGTGCCAAAAATAGGCACGTGGACTCAGCCGCGCCCAAAAATACCACCCGAAGGCAGGCGCCAAGATCGTCCAGCGGAAAAAGGCCACAAAAGCGGGTGGGCTATAGCGTTGGGGGTTGGGGCTGGCCAACCGTCCGCGGACTCGGAATGGCGCGAGACTTTGCGAGGCGCCTCCGTGTCCCAAAAATAGGCCGCGGGCACAGCCGCACCAAAAATACCCGCCCGAAGGCAGGGCGCCAAGTTCGTCCAGCGGAAAAAGGCCACAAAAGCGGGTGGGCTATAGCCTTGGGGGTGGGGCTGGCCAACTTCGTCCGCGGACTCGGAATGGCGCGAGACTTTGCGGCGCCCTCCGTTGTGCCAAAAATAGGCCGCGGGCACAGCCGCGCCCAAAAATAACCGCCCGAAGGCAGGCGCCAAGTTCGTCCAGCGGAAAAAGGCCACCAAAGCGGGTGGGCTATAGCCTTGGGGTGGAGGCTGGCCAACCGTCCGCGGACTCGGAATGGGCGAGACTTTGCGAAGGGCCTCCGTGTGCTAAAAAATAGGCCGCGGGCTGTGCGCGCCCAAAAATAACCGCCCGAAGGCAGGCGCCAAGATCGTCCAGCGGAAAAAGGCCACAAAAGCGGGTGGGCTATAGCCTTGGGGTGGGGCTGGCCAACCGTCCGCCGGACTCGGAATGGCGCGAGACTTTGAGCAGCCTCCGCGTGCCAAAAATAGGCCACGGGCACAGCCGCGCCCAAAAATACTTCCCGAAGGCCAGCGCGCCCAAACCCCAAGCGGAAAAAGGGCAAAAAAGCGGGTGGGCTATAGCCTTGGGTGGAGGGCTGGCCCACTTCGTCCGCGGACTCGGAATGGGGCGAGACTTTGCGGCGGCCTCCGTGTGCCAAAAATGAGGCGCGGGCACAGCCGCGCCAAAAATAACCCCAGCCCGAAGTCGGCGCGCCCAAACCCCAGCGGAAAAATGGCCAAAAGCGGGTGGGCTATAGCCTTGGGGAAGGGCTGGCCAACCGTCCGCGGACTCGGAATGGGCGAGACTTTGCGAGCAGCCTCCGCGTGCCAAAAAAATAGGTTACGGGCACAGCGCGCGCAAAAATAACTGCCCGAAGGCCGGGCGCCAAGTTCGTCCAGCGGAAAAAGGCCCAAAAGCGGGTGGGCTATAGCCTTGGGGGGGTGGGGCTGGCCAACCGTCCGCGGACTCGGAATGGGGCGAGACTTTGCGAGCAGCCTCCTGCGTGCCAAAAATAGCCCGGCGGCACAGCCGCGCCCAAAAATAACCCCCCGAAGAGCGGCGCCCAAACCCCCAGCGGAAAAAGGCCAAAAAGCGGGTGGGCTATAGCCTTGGGGAAGGGCTGGCCAACCGTCCGCCGGACTCGGAAGGGGGAGAGACGTTGAGAGCGGCCTCCGCGTGCGAAAAATAGGACTCGGGCACAGCCGCGCCCAAAAATAACCCCGAAGGTCGGGCGCGCCCAAACCCCAAGCGGAAAAATGGCCAAAAAGCGGGTGGGCTATAGCCTTGGGTGGAGGGCTGGCCAACTTCGTCCGCGGACTCGGAATGGGGTGAGACTTTGCGAGCGGCCTCCGCGTGCCAAAACTAGGCAGCGGGCACAGCGCGCCCAAAATAACCGCCCGAAGGCCGGGCGCCAAAACCTCGTCAACGGAAAAATGGCCAAAAGCGGGTGGGCTATAGCCTTGGGGAGGGGGGCTGGCCAACCGTCCGCGCGGACTCGGAATGGGGCGAGACTTTGCGAGGCGGCCTCCGCGTGCCAAAAATAGGCGCGGGCACAGCCGCGCCCAAAATAACCCCCGAAGTTTAGGCTTTAGGCGCGCCCAAACCCCCAGCGGAAAAATGGCCAAAAAATGGGTGGGCTATAGCCTTGGGGGAGAGGCTGGCCAACCAAATCCGCCCGGACTCGGAATGGGGCGAGACTTTGCGAGCGGCCTCCGCGTGCCAAAAATAGGCCTCGGGCACAGCCGCGTCAAAAATAACCCCCGAAGGCAGGCGCCAAGTTCGTCCAGCGGAAAAAGGCCAAAAAAGCGGGTGGGCTATAGCCTTGGGGGGGGCTGGCCAGCTTAAGTCGTCCCGGACTCGGAATGGGGTGAGACTTTGTGAGCGGCCTCCGCGTGCCAAAAATAGGCCCGCAGGCACAGCCGCAGCCAAAAATAACCCCGAAGGTCGGCGCGCCCAAACCCCAGCGGAAAAATGGCCAAAAAGCGGGTGGGCTATAGCCTTGGGGAGGGGCTGGCCAACAAATCCGCCGGACTCGGAATGGGGCGAGACTTTGCGAGCGGCCTCCGTGTGCCAAAAATAGGACTTCGGTCACAGCCGCGCCCAAAAATAACCCCGAAGGTGATGCGCCCAAACCCCAGCGGAAAAATGGCCAAAAGCGGGTGGGCTATAGCCTTGGGGGAGGGCTGGCCCGCTTCGTCCGCGGACTCGGAATGGGCGAGACTTTGCGGCGGCCTCCGCGATGCCAAAAATAGGCCCGGGCACAGCCAGCGCCCAAAAATAACCCCGAAGGTCGGCGCGCCCAAACCGTCCAGCGGAAAAATGGCCAAAAGCGGGTGGGCTATAGCCTTGGGGGAGTGGGGCTGGCCAACTTCGTCCGCGGACTCGGAATGGGAAGCGAGACTTTGCGGCGGCCTCCGTGTTCCAAAAATACGCCGCGGTCACAGCCGCGCCAAAAAATAACCCTCCGAAGGCCAGGCGCCAAGTTCGTCCCAGCGGAAAAAGGCCAAAAAAGCGGGTGGGCTATAGCCTTGGGTGGAGGGCTGGCCCTTCAAATCCGCGGACTCGAGTAATGGGGCGAGACTTTGCAAGGCGGCCTCCGCGTGCCAAAAATAGGCAGCGAGCACAGCGCGCCCAAAAATAACCTCCGAAAGGCAGCGCCGCCAAACCCCCAGCGGAAAAATGGCCAAAAAGCGTGTGGGCTATAGCCTTGGGGAGGAGGGCTGGCCAACCGTCCGCGGACTCGGAATAGGGCGAGACTTTTGCTGGCGGCCTCCGCGTGCCAAAAATAGAGCCTCGGGCACAGCCGCGCAAAAATAACCCCCGAAGGCGCGGCGCCAAGTTCCCAGCGGAAAAATGGCCAAAAAAGCGTGTGGGCTATAGCCTTGGGGGAGGGCTGGCCAACTTCGTCCGCGGACTCGGAATGGGGGCGAGACTGCGCGGCGGCCTCCGTGTTGCCAAAAATAGGCAGCGAGGCACAGCCGCTTGCCAAAAATAACCCCCGAAGGTCGGGCGCCAAACCCCCAGCGGAAAAATGGCCAAAAGCGGGTGGGCTATAGCCTTGGGGGAGGGGCTGGCCAACTTCATCCGCCGGACTCGGAATGGGGCGAGACTTCGCGGCGGCCTCCGTGTGCCAAAAATAGGCTGCGGGCACAGCCGCGCCCAAAAATAACCCCGAAGGCAGGCGCCAGTTCGTCAGCGGAAAAATGGCCAAAAAAGCGGGTGGGCTATAGCCTTGAGGGGAGGGGGCTGGCCAACCGTCCACGCCGGACTCGGAATGGGGCGAGACTGCGAGGCGGCCTCAACGTGCCAAAAATAGGCCGCGGGCACAGCCGCGCCAAAAATAACCCCAGATCGGCGCGCCAAGGCCCGTCCCAGCGGAAAAATGGCCAAAAAAGCGGGTGGGCTATAGCCTTGGGGGTGGGGCTGGCCAACCGTCCGCGGACTCGGAATGGGGCGAGACTTTGCGGCGGCCTCCGTGTGCCAAAAATAGGCCCCGGGCACAGCCAGCCTTAAAAATAACCGCCCGAAGGCGGGGCGCCAAGTTCGTCCAGCGGAAAAATGGCCAAAAAAGCGGGTGGGCTATAGCCTTGGGGAGTGGGGCTGGCCAGCTTCGTCCGCGGACTCGGAATGGGCGAGACTTTGCGAGCGGCCTCCGTGTGCCAAAAATAGGCCGCGGGCACAGCCGCACAAAAAATAACCCCCGAAGGCAGGCGCGCCAGTTCGTCAGCGGAAAAATGGCCAAAAAGCGGGTGGGCTATAGCCTTGGGGAAGGGCTGGCCAACTTCGTCCGCCGGACTCGGAATGGGGCGAGACTTGCGAAGCGGCCTCCGTGTGCCAAAAATAGGCCCAGGGCACAGCCGCGCCCAAAAATAACCCCCCCAAGGTCGTTGCGCCCAAGACAACCAGCGGAAAAATGGCCAAAAAACGGGTGGGCTATAGCCTTGGGGGGAGGGGCTGGCCCCAGCCAAATCCGCGGACTCGGAATGGGCGAGACATTGCGAGCGGCCTCCGCGTGCCAAAAATAGGCCCGGGCACAGCCGCGCTTAAAATAACCCCCGAAGGCAGGCGCAAACCTCCCAGCGGAAAAATGGCCAAAAAAGCGGGTGGGCTATAGCCTTGGGGAAGGGGCTGGCCAACAATCCGCGGACTCGGAATGGGGCGAGACTTTGCGAGCGGCCTCCGCGATGCCAAAAAATAGGCCCGACGGGCACAGCAGCGCCCAAAATAACCCTCGAAGGCGGGGCGCCAAGTTCCCCCTAGCGGAAAAATGGCCAAAAAACGGGTGGGCTATAGCCTTGGGGAGAGGGCTGGCCAACCGTCCGCCCGGACTCGGAATGGGCGAGACTTCTGGCGGCCTCCGCGTGCCAAAAATAGGCCTCGGGCACAGCCGCGTCCAAAAATAACCTTGCGAAGGCAGTCGGCGCCCAAGTTCGTCAGCGGAAAAAATGGCTGGCAAAGTGGGCTATAGCCTTGGGGGTGGAGGGCCGGCCAACTTCGTCCGCCGGACTCGGAATGGGGCGAGACTTTGCGAGCGGCCTCCGCATGCCAAAAATAGGCCTTGGGCACAGCCGCGCCCCAAAATAACCCCCAGAAGGCAGGCGCGCAAGATTCCCAGCGGAAAAAGGCCAAAAAGCGGGTGGGCTATAGCCCAGGGGAGGGGCTGGCCAACTTCGTCCGCGGACTCGGAATGGGCGAGACTTTGCGGCGGCCTCCGCGTGCCAAAAATAGGACTCGGGCACAGCCGCGCCCAAAATAACCGCCGAAGGTCGGGCGCGCATGTTCGTCCAGCGGAAAAATGGCCAAAAAGCGGGTGGGCTATAGCCTTGGGGTAGGGGCTGGCCAACTTAACCCGTCCGCGGACTCGGAATGGGGCGAGACTTTGCGGCGGCCTCCGCGTGCCAAAAATAGGCCGCGGGCACAGCCGCGCCCAAAAATAACCGCCGAAGGCAGGGCGCCAAGTTCGTCCAAGCGGAAAAATGGCCAAAAGCGGGTGGGCTATAGCCTTGGGGTGGGGCTGGCCAACCGTCCGCGGACTCGGAATGGGCGAGACATTCGAAGGCGGCCTCCGCGTGCACCAAAAATAGGCCCGAGGCTTTGCTTGCAGCAGCCCAAAAATAACCTCCCGAAGGTCGGGCGCCAAGTTCGTCCAGCGGAAAAATGGCCAAAAAGCAGGTGGGCTATAGCCTTGGGGGTGGGGCTGGCCAACCGTCCGCGGACTCGGAATGGGGCGAGACTTTTTGAGCGGCCTCCGCGTGCCAAAAATAGGCCCGGGGGACAGCAGAGACCAAAAATAACCCCCCGAAGGTCAGGCGCCAAGTTCGTCCAGCGGAAAAATGGCCAAAAAAGCGGGTGGGCTATAGCCTTGGGGGGGGGCTGGCCAAACCGTCCGCGGACTCGGAATGGGCGAGACTTTGCGGCGGCCTCCGCGTGCCAAAAATAGGCCTTGGGCACAGCCAGCGCCCAAAAATAACCCCGAAGGCGGGGCGCCAAGTTCGTCCAGCGGAAAAATGGCCAAAAAAGGGTGGGCTATAGCCTTGGGGAGGGGCTGGCCAACCGTCCGCGGACTCGGAATGGGGCGAGACTTTCTGGCGGCCCTCCGTGTGCCAAAAATAGGCCGTAACGGGCACAGCCGCGCCCAAAAATAACCCCAGAAGGGCGGGCGCCAAGTTAAATCCGGAAAAATGGCCAAAAGCGGGTGGGCTATAGCCTTGGGAGTGGGGCTGGCCAACCGTCCGCGGACTCGGAATGGGGCGAGACATTGCGAGCGGCCTCCGTGTGCCAAAAATAGGCCCGAGGCACAGCCGCACCCAAAAATAACCGCCCGAAGAGGCGGGGCGCCAAAAGTTCGTCCAAGCGGAAAAATGGCCAAAAAAGCGGGTGGGCTATAGCCTTGGGGAGAGGGGCTGGCCAACTTCGTCCGCCGGACTCGGAATGGGAGCGAGACTTTCTGGCGGCCTCCGTGTGCCAAAAATAGGCCCAGGCTGGCGCGCCCAAAAATAACCCCGAAAGGCCGGCGCCAAGTTCGTCCAGCGGAAAAATGCCCAAAGCGTGGGTGGGCTATAGCCTTGGGGAGGTGGGGCTGGCCAACCGTCCAGCCGGACTCGGAATGGCGCGAGACTTTGCGGCGGCCTCCGTGTGCCAAAAATAGGCCCGGGCACAGCCAGCGCCAAAAATAACCGCCCGAAGGCAGGGCGCGCAAGTTCGTCCAGCGGAAAAAGGCCACAAAAGCGGGTGGGCTATAGCCTTGGGGAGGGGCTGGCCAACCGTCCGCGGACTCGGAATGGGGCGAGACTTGCGAGCGGCCTCCGTGTGCCAAAAATAGGCCGCGGGCACAGCTTGCTGAAAAATAACCGCCGAAGGCCGGGCGCCAAGATTCGTCCCAAGCGGAAAAATGGCCAAAAAACGGGTGGGCTATAGCCTTGGGGGGAGGGGCTGGTCAACTTCGTCCGCCGGACTCGGAATGGGGCAAGACTTTACGAGCGGCCTCAGTGTGCCAAAAATAGGCCGCGGGCACAGCCGCGCCCAAAAATAACTACCCGAAGGCCGGGGCGCCAAGTTCGTCCAGCGGAAAAATGGCCAAAAAACGGGTGGGCTATAGCCTTGGGGGGAGGGGCTGGCCCCAACCGTCCGCCCGGACTCGGAATGGGGCGAGACTTTGCGGCGGCCTCCGCAGTGCCAAAAATAGGCGCAGGGGCACAGCCGCGCCCAAAATAACGCCCGAAGGCCGGGCGCCAAATCGTCCAGCGGAAAAATGGCCACAAAAGCGGGTGGGCTATAGCCTTGGGAGTGGGGCTGGCCAACCGTCCGCCGGACTCGGAATGGGCGAGACTTTGCGGCGGCCTCCGCGTGCCAAAAATAGGCCGCGGGCACAGCCGCGCCCAAAAATAACGCCCGAAGGTCGGGCGCAAAAACCCCAGCGGAAAAATGGCCAAAAAATCGGGTGGGGCTATAGCCTTGGGGAAGTGGGGCTGGCCAACTTAAATCCGCGGACTCGGAATGGGGCGAGACTTTGCGATAGGCCTCAGTGTGCCAAAAATAGGCCTTGCGGCACATCAGCCGCTGAAAAATAACCACTCCCGAAGGCCTGGGGCGCCAAGTTCGTCCAAAAATAGGCGGAAAAATGGCCAAAAAAATATGGCAATCAGCGGGTGGGCTATAGCCTTGGGGAGTGGGGCTGGCCAACCGTCCATGGGACTCGGAATGGGCGAGACTTTGCGGCGGCCTCAGTGTGCCAAAAATAGGCCGCAGGCACAGCCACCGCAAAAATAACCGCCCGAAGGTCGGGCGCTCAAGTTCCCCAGCGGAAAAATGGCCAAAAGCGGGTGGGCTATAGCCTTGGGGGTGGGGCTGGCCAACCGTCCGCGGACTCGGAATGGCGCGAGACTTTGCGAGCGGCCTCCGTGTGCCAAAAATAGGCCCGAGCACAGCCGCGCCCAAAATAACCGCCCGAAGGCAGGGCGCATGATTCGTCCCAGCGGAAAAATGGCCACAAAAGCGGGTGGGCTATAGCCTTGGGGAGGTGGGGCTGGCCAACCGTCCCGCGGACTCGGAATGGCGCGAGACTTTTGAAGGCAGCCTCCGTGTGCCAAAAATAGGCCTTGGCACAGCCGCGCCAAAAATAACCACCGAAGGCCGGGCGCCCAAGTTCGTCCAGCGGAAAAAGGCCACAAAAGCGGGTGGGCTATAGCCTTGGGGGTGGGGCTGGCCCAACTTCGTCCGCCGGACTCGGAATGGCCACGAGACTTTGACGAGGCACCTCCGTGTGTACCAAAAATAGGCCTTGAGCACAGCCGCGTCCAAAAATAACCCGCCCGAAGGCGGGCGCCAAGTTCGTCCCAGCGGAAAAAGGCCAAAAGCGGGTGGGCTATAGCCTTGGGGAGTGGGGCTGGCCAACCAAATCCCGCGGACTCGGAATGGCGCGAGACTTTGCGAGGGCCTCCGTGTGCCCAAAAATAGACCTCGGCCAGCAGCGCCAAAAATAACCGCCCGAAGGCAGGCGCCAAGTTCGTCCAGCAGAAAAATGGCCAAAAAACGGGAGGGCTATAGCCTTTGGGGGAGGGGCTGGCCAACTTCGTCCGCCGGACTCGCAATGGGGTGAGACTTTGCGAGCGGCCTCCGTGTGCCAAAAATAGGCCGCGGGCACAGCCGCACCCAAAAATAACCGCCCGAAGGCCGGGGCGCCAAGTTCGTCCAGCGGAAATATGGCCAAAAAAGGGGTTGGCTATAGCCTTGGGGGGAGGGGCTGGCCCACTTCGTCCGCTAGACTCAGAATGGGGCGAGACTTTTCGAGCGGCCTCCACGTGCCAAAAAAAAGCCGCGGACGCAGCCGCGCCGAAAAATAACCTTTCCGAAGGCCGGGGCGCCAAGTTCGTCCAGCGGAAAAAGGCCACAAAAAC